>JAPCYS010003731.1:0-50096 GCA_028641055.1 Alopecurus myosuroides
TTTCATTTTTCGTTTGTAGCCTCACGTAAATAAAAACGTGGTTTTTACGTCATAAAAAATATCCAACTTTAACAGCATGCATTAGAGGGCATGAGGTCCCCAGTAGGTATTGCTTTTAGTTACTCAAACTTCCTCTTCTTCGTTGATATCGGTATTGGGATAGGTGGAGGTGGGAAGTTATAAGGGAAAGTAGATTAAAAAATCATACATTATTTTGTCAGATGCGAGTTGAAATTATGTTGCATTACCGGTTCACTAGCAATGTTTGTTTATAAGTGGAAATCACTTTATAACTGGTGATCTTATCAGGCAAAGGTGACTTAAATCCATGATCTCGCTGGTCCAAGCCTCGATACTTTTTTGAATATAAAAGAATTCCGCTAATAATAATTCCAAGTCTAATTATACATCTTCAAATAGGTTTTATATATTCCCAAAAATAAATGTATGCAATTATGTTAGTTTTTGACTCAGCAGAGATTATAAACAGATTTAAATGGATTGTACCTACAATTAAAACTTTCATGTAGTAAAAAAAATAATCGTTACCAGTGTTAAAACTTAAAAAATGTGTTCGCCCATTATAAATCATGCAGCCAACTAAATCAGGTAAGCGTAGTTGAGCTGTAGGCACACCCTTTAATTATGATTAAATGTGGGCGAATATTTGTAAGGTGGATTCCATTATGACACGATTCAAGTAATGCACGCAGAGCTGAAAAAGGCGAAAACAAAATTTTGAGTTACTTCACTGGTTCATTTTTACAAGAGCGCGCACGGCAATCTTTAATTGTGCCTAACCCATCCTACGGACAGGTAAGATAGTCAAATCTCCCCCACGTTCAACAATATCTAGAAACCTCCTACCCATTCGCAAAAAAAAAACTCCCCTCACTAGTGGAGGGCAGCTCTTTTAGCCCGGTTCGGGGGGGGGGGGCGGGGGGGTTACGCACCGGCTGCCCATCCGGGTTTCGCAAACCCGGGCTAAAGCCCCTCTAATGACACGGTGGTTGATACCAACCGGGGTAAAGGAGCGCCCATGTGTGCTCTGCGTAGCGTGCAGGCACCCCCCCCCCCTTTTACCCCGGTTGGTAACACTAACCGGGGCAAAAGGTTCCCTGCCGCGGCAGAGTTTTGGGTGTTTCTCTGCCGCGGCAGAGGTTGGGCATGTTTCTTTTAGAGCTGTTTTTCTGTGCTGTTTTTTTCGGTGAGGCTGTAAATAACATATTTTTTGCACATCGATAGTAATCATCATAAAAATTATTGCATGCATTGATATCATCAAAATATAATTACACTGAACTCAATTAGATCATTACATCCGACTAGAGTTATACATATTGAGATCATTACATGCAGATGATTGTTTATACTTAACAATGCAATCTTCCACTTTCAGATATGACCTCCTTCAGCACAAAACCCGCAAATTCCTCTTGAAGTGCTTGTAAGCAGTCTGCCGGTAGGAGCTTCCTTTGGAGATCGTGGAGGTGAATATTTACTCTTCTTCTTAACCGCTCATTCACGATTATCCTTATGTTTTCCATGACATAGAAGCCACATAAATTTGTTCCCTGTGGCTGCTGAGGGAACTTTCCGAGAAATATAATTGAGTCAAATAATGCTCAAGGAATTAAAGAGAGATGCGTGAATGTAGCAAGTACTACTTACGACGAGTGTGTCAAATCTCATATTCAACTCCGTTAAACCGGGTTGTTGCTTCCTAAACCGATTCCAAGCCCTATCCAAAAAAAAAGAATATATGGGTCATCGTACGATAATGATTGAACAAAAGGGGGCGGTGTAGTGCGACAACGATTGAGCTTACTTTGTCAGCATTGACATAATGGGCTCATACTCCTCTTGGCCTTTATCCATAGAGTCCAGGATATCAACTATTCCGCTGTCAACGTGAATGTCGAAAAGAATCCAGTGAAAACTACACACGCGATTATATGCATAGTCATGCATAACTCATCAATTACACTTAACACCGACTTAGCAAAATAGAAATGTGAAGGAATATGCATAAGACAGTAACACTCACTTTTGTCTGTAAGTAAATAGTATTTCACTACAGTGAAATTGATTCCTCAAAAACATAAATATGTTATCCTCCGTCTCTTCAGCGTGTTTCTTTACAACGATATCATTGACGATATATGGGCCAATGAACCCAATGCCACCGTTTCTATTACATTCCAGAATCATCATCCTGCATAATATATATCGTGCATTGAGGATATAATATATATAAGAAGCAATGATCAAACTAGCTGAGGTAGATACTTACAGGCAATAGGTGCTGATGA
Organism: Alopecurus myosuroides; assembly: GCA_028641055.1. Classification (NCBI taxonomy): domain Eukaryota; kingdom Viridiplantae; phylum Streptophyta; class Magnoliopsida; order Poales; family Poaceae; genus Alopecurus; species Alopecurus myosuroides. Next base: position 2,313 of record JAPCYS010003731.1, read on the forward strand.
TCGATTTGTCGAGGGCGTCTAGATTATAGAAGAAAAAAAGATCTTCAAAATCAATAAATATCGAGTCATCGCGGAAGTAATCCTGATCTCTAACTTTCATCATGATCGTGTCTACCCCATCTTTTGCGGTTTGGATATACCACATATGCAGTTGGCGCTTCAATGTTGTCATAGAGTTGAGCTGATTAGGTTTGACGAGAGACTTCCCACACTCATATTTCCATGCCAATTCAGCCTTTTCGAAGTTGTCGGATTGGCCTAGGAGTTGGTCAACTGTTATACCACAGTCTCTGGCAAACCTCTCAGCTGCTTCCCGATCAACTTGAGCCTGTACAGTGTCCGACACCTTGAGCGGGGGCACCGATTGTTTTGACTGTTTCCCGAGCTGGGGAATTGTTCTCCCCGCCTTCTTGGCTTTGGAATAACTCGTCGTTACTCCGCGATCATTGTCAGATGGCAGATTCATCATAACTTGGGACGGCATCTCCAGCATATTCTGGAAGTGCTTCTTTACAGCCGGATCTATTGGTTCCTTTGGCGGCTCTGGGGTTCTCTTTCCCCACGAAGCCATCTGACGTTTCGTGTCCGCAGTCACCCATTCTTCTAACTCCGGGTCAGTCTTATGGTAAGGCAACACTTGTAACAGCTTCTTGGCTTTCTTCTTCGTAGGAGGTTTCTTCTTCGGGGAAGACTTAGAGGCAGCAGCCTTCCGCTTAGAGGACTTAGTGGGCGGTGGAGTCGGCTCAGGCATCAGAGATCATGCCCGACTCGGGCTGCTGACATCCATGGCGTCGACGTGTGCTGGCGATGATCGAGCTGGGCTGTGTCTTCAAAAAGTAGGTGGCGGTGATGGCGGCGGTGGACTGCGTCTCGGAGAAGGTGGCGGTGGTGGCGGCGGTGAACTGCGTCTCGGAGAAGTAGCTGCTTGTGTTGGCGGTGGACTGCGCCTAGGAGAAGGTGGCGGTGGTGGCGGCGGTGGACTGCGTGGGGGCTACACTATGCCACTCTTTTTCCATTGAGTGATGGAATTGACGGACTCTCCAAGTGTCTCTAGCCCGTCACCTCCGGGGATGTCAAGCCGCAATATCCTCCAATCCGGCTGAACATCATCAACGCCGACACGAGCATAGCCAGGTGTAATTGGACGGCCATGCGAGGTCGCTCCCTCTACACAAGGTAAAGCGTAGCTGTCCGCCACCTTGATGGATATGTTTGAGACCGGCACGTATAGCGCATAACTTGTCTTCTCCTTGATTGCATCCACGGCCACCGTCTGTGGAGGGGCATCAACAAGCATAACTGCAGTGGAAGCCGGTACCTCCGTTGAAGCCACGCTGCTCCGGCGTTGAGATGGTTTTGTTTCGTCGAATGTACTAGTGTCTTGCGTGTGGGAGGGCCGGCCAGTAAGCTCATTAATCTGTAGTTGCTGCTTCATCACTACGGCTTCCAAGGCACCAACCCGTTCTATGACCGATGCATCCTTCTTTATCTGTCCTCTCGCTCGGCTTCTATATGGAAAGAGACAATCTTCCGGCTTGAAGCCAAAGCACCACGGATATCGTCCTTTGCCTCGTGTCCAGCCGCTATGTTCTGCATTCCCGAGGGCCTTTGTAAGCTCGTCATTCTCTCGATCTGGCTTGAACTCTCCCTCTTTAACCTCCTTGAAAACTTTCTCAAGTGCCGAAAAAGGGGACCTTTATTTTTTCACTCATAATAAGGTGCCCTTCTTCGTCAAACGTCGCCCCATGCCCAAGCAACCAATTCCTTGACCTCCGCGGAAAATCCTGAGTACCTGGAATGATCCCCTTCTCTCGCAGCTCTGCCTCGAGTGCGTCAAACTTAGGCACTGCAACTCTGTAGCCACCTGAACCCATCTTATGGTGATATACCTTCCTCTTGGAATTTGCCGCATTCTTGTCTGACCTCAGCTTCCCCTTTTCTGATTGCTTGTACACCAGAAATGCTGGCTAGTGTACCTTCTACTTCTCAAGCGGCCCCTCGAATTTTGGGATTTCTTTTTTTCTTCTGATATTCCTTCCATAATCTTTTCTTGTAAGCATTGAAATCCTCGGCCATCTTCTTCAGAGCCCAGTGCTTCACTGCGTCGCGCAGTTCCTACTGTGTCATCTCGTCCTCTTCATCACATTCTGGAAGCCTGAAATGGCTCATCAACTTGTCGAATATGAGTTGTTTGGACCGGTCTGCGACAAAAGAAACTGCCGTTCGTCCAGGATCGTCTTCGTCCTTTGCTGGCTCATTCCATTCTTCAATACTTATTGGGATCATGTCCCTAACAATAATCCACAAACTTAGTTGTTGTCTTGACGGGCCAAGCAGGTTCGCCGGTTCGATAGACTAGCTCGATTAACAAATGCACTTTCGAGCTCATCTCTTGAGCCGGGACTCGTTTCGACCTCTTGCTAGACGATGTCAATGCAGCCTGCACTAAGGCTTGTTCATCACTTGTTTTCTCCGGTTCCGCATCTGTTCCTTGCAATTGCTCGTCTTCCTCCATTCCCTGACCTGATTCATTCAGGTACTGTGAGCAGTCGTCCTGATCACCTCCACCGTCATTGGGTCCACCGGGAAGTGTACCTTCTTCTATTATCGCGAACACCTGTTCTTCACCCTCTCTGTCGTCCATAGCTCAACTAATACAAATGGAAGATAAAATACTTTAGTAAGTTATAAATTCTATTGAAAAAATAATATTCCACTAAACAGTCATCACAACAGTACACTTTAGTAAGGAGTATGACTAGCAGATCAGATCGAGTTTTGCCGAGTAAAGTTGCAACTCGAACGGGACATAACAGATGTAGCATCCCAGATTATCCATATCATGTGTGAAAACATTGCAGATCACTTTCTCTTCTTCTTGAAGAAGAAGAGAAGAAGAAGATGAAGTGATCTGCAATATTTTCACACGTGGCTGGATAATCTAGAACGTTGTTATGCACCGTTCGAGTCACAAGTTTACTAGGAAAGAGTGGATCTGATCTGCTAGTTATACTCTTGCCTAGGCCTGTAGTACTCTGACACGTAGTGTTCGTCTCGATTCCCCTCGGTTCCCTCTAGATATATAGCTAATTTCCCTAAAAAAGTACTCCCTCCGCATCGAAATATAAGATGTTTTAGCTAGCATTTCCTAGACAATATGTACCTAGACATGTTCTAGTGTAAGATGCATATGAATCTACACACTAAAACATGTCTAGATACATTATATCTACAAAATGCTAAAACATCTTATATTTTGATACGGAGCGAGTACTATCTCAAAATTCTATATCATATCTTTATTTGAACAAGTCATATCTAAAAATTCCTAAGTACACTAAATAATATTCCTAATTATAAATATACTAATTATACTAATATTCCTAAGTACAAATTTACTAATTAATATTTCTAAGTACAAATTCACTAAGTAATATTCCTAAGTACTAATTCACTAAGTAATATTCCTAAGTACTAATTCACTAAGTAATTAATATTCCTAAGTACAAATTCACGAAGTAATATTCCTAAGTACAAATTCACTAATACTAATATTCCTAAGTACAAATTCAGTAATATTAATATTCCTAAGTACTAATAACAACTAACAACTATTAACAACTAAATAGCAACTAATAATAACTAACAGTAAAAAACTAACACTGAAAAGACTAACAATAAAAAAGATTAACACTAAAAAAACATGAACACAAAAAAAAATCCCGGCCGGCCGGTGAGGGCCGCGCACGGGCACCGGCGCGCGGTGGAGCTCCTCCCTCTCACCTCGAGGAGTCCGGAGGTGGCGCGGCGGCGAGGACTCGGGGGCCATCGAGGAGCAACGGCGGGCACGGGTGCGGGCGCGACGAGGGCACGGGCACGGGCGCAGGGAGGGCACAAGGACGCCGCAGCGATGATTCCCAATGGCGAGGGAGAGGGCACGGGCATGAAGGCGTGGCGTGGAGGAGACGCTCCGGCGGCGGTGAAATTGGGCAGCCTGACGGCGTGGGGGAGGATTTGGGCGCCGGGGACTTAGTCGTTCTGCGAGAGTTTGCCTCGGGCGGTTTCTCCGCCCGAGTATATATAGGTGGGGGCCTTTTGCCCCGGTTGGTAACACGAACCGGGGCAAAAGGTTATCTTTTACCACGGTTAGTGTTACCAACCGGGGCAAAAGGGGGGAGGAGGTGGGCCCTCGCTTGCCGCTCACCTCCCCCCCTTTTTGCCCCGGTTGATAAGACGAACTGGGGCAAAAGCCCAAAAATTTTGTTTTTTGGCTTCCTGCCGCCATTTTTTTTCCCTGCCCCGTTTAAATACATTTTCAAAATGTTTTTTCAAATGATTCCGAATTAGGAGAAACTTTCAATATGAAATGTTTTTAAAATTGGACAAAGATTTCAAACACATTTTCTGTTGAAAATAATAATTATTCTAACTATTTAAACTAGTAATAATTTTTTAATTTTCAAACATTTAAAAAACCCTAGTTTATGAATGGTTTCAAATTTGAAGAAACTTTCAATATGAAAAGTGTTTAAAATTGCGTAAACATTCCAAATACATTTTCTGTTTTAAAAAATAATTATGAAAAGTGAGGAGCGGGAGTTGTGCCTCGTGGCGCGGGAGTCCTGCCGTGTGGACGCGTGGCGCGGGAGTTTTGACTCGTGGCGCGGGAGTTGTGACGCGTGGCCACGAGCGTGCGGTATAAACTGCCGCGCCTCGAGCGACTTCTCCTCTCCACACGCGCACTCCTCTCCATGCACCGTTGCGCCGCCAACATGCATCCGAGGAGGAACAACACCACCGGTTTCCGCGGCATCCGAGCACGGCAGAACGGAATGTTCAGCGCGGATATCCGCTGCGGGGACGACCGCATCCCCCTCGGCTCCTTTGCGACGGCGGCGGAGGCCGCCTGCGCCTGGGACGCGGCGGCCTGGCGCCTCAACCGCTCGTGGTCGCTGATGAACTTCAACGACTGCCACACCCTCTAGGAAGCGGAGGCTAGGGCGCCGACGCCGCAGATCGTCACTGCCTCCGACCACCGCCACCTCAGGCACCGCGTGTTTCAGGGCCTAGTCGACGCCAGGGACGACCGCGTGGTCTGCGAGTATTACCGGAACAATCCGTGGGAGGAGAGCGCCGACGAGGAGCTCTGGCAGACCCGCGCGGCTGAGGGGGCACAGCGGCGCCTCGAACGCCACCTCGCGTTAGATGCCGCTCGGGAGGCGAGGACGAAGGCGCTGCAAGAGCTCCGCCAGGCCGACCACTCCGGAAAAGTATGGGCCTCCGACGATCCAAGGTGGGGTCCTATCTCGGACATACCATCATGCACCTCCGACGATGATGAGGAGGTCACCGATGAGTTCGCCGCCGACGACGACCAGGAGGAGGTCACCGACGAGTTCCCCGACGACGACGAGGAGTAGTGTTTGTTTGTTTTCTGTTTTTAATAAAAGAATTTGTTTTCTGTGTGATTCTTCCTGATTGGTGGGATTCATACGCCAGAAAGAAACACACCCCTCATCCAACGACTCACAGTAGGGAGGGGGTACATTTCTATAGATAAACAAGGCACAATACATAATGGAAAGAGTGGATCTAAACCTAAACGGAGAGCATAGATCTAAATAAATAAGGCAGTATATAATGGCAAGAGTGCATCAGATCTACTAGTCATACTCCTGCCTAGGCCTATAATACTCCGACTAGTAGTCGTCGTAGTCGCCGCCGTCGTCGTCACTATCATCGGACGGTGCTCTGGACACCCTCGGAGGATCACGACCCCAGGACTGGGCGTGGGGTTAGCGCAAGCGGGGGTTATCGATGGCCCTGATGTAGTTCATGATGCTCTGAAGAGTCCGTCCGCCGCCCCACCACAGCTGATGACCGGCCTCGTTGAAGTTCGAAGGAGGCGGGCCGTTCTCCTCGTACCTAGCGAGCGCACTCTCACGCTGATTAATGAAGATGGCGTGCCAAGTAGGGCGGTAGTCGGGATTCCAACTGGTATTCCTCCTCTACTCCGGCGTGAGCTCGTGGTAGTAGTGGTTCGTGATGGCCGTCCGACACGCCACACCTTGAGGAACAGGAGGGACCGGCACTCCTCCGGCGCTCAGCATCCAGCCGGCGGGGACGCTGTAGCCGGGCGGGTAGGGGTAGTTCGAGGCGGAAACTGCCTCCTCCTGTAGGAAGGTTAGAGTTGGTGCGGTAGAAGCCATGGGAGAGTGGTGAGTTTATATGTGTTTATGCCAATGGTGGCAATACATGCATACATATATATATAGTGAGAAGAAACAAACCCCTTTAGTCCCGACCCGTTTTACCAACCGGGACTAAAGGGCTACGGTTTCGTTGGGACCAATCACAAAGAATTACACGGATCGTGTGCTTCTTTCAAGCCCTTGTGAGTCGTTGGATCAGAGGTGTGTTTCTTTCGAACTCTTGTCAGCTGTTCGATCAGGGGTACGGTGTGTTTGTTTCGAGCGTTTGTTAGCCGTTGGATCATGGGTGTTTCTTTCGAGCGCTTCTTAACCATTGGATCGAAACCCTAGCACAACACTTTGTGAGCCAGAGGATCCTATATATAGCCCACCTCTCGGAGTCCCTTCATGCATCATTTAGTTTATCCACCGAGTACAAATCATTCGGATTCGCCAACATACGTCCTACCGTGCATTTGATATGCATATATGCACTCGGGAGCCACGGTAGGGCTGTATGCTGGCGATACCGTTTGTTTTGTTCTACATCCCTCATTTAAGGTTTGACAAAAGGTTTGATACATCATGCAGTTCATCGACCGCCTACAAATCATCCGGATTCGCCATCATGCGTTCGACCGTGCTTTTGATATGCATATATGCACTCATGAGCCATAGTCGGGCTGTATGATGGCGACACCGATTGTTTTGTTCTACATCCCCATTTAAGGTTTGATACATCATGCAATTCATCGACCGACTACAAATCATCCGGATTCACCATCATATGTCCGACCGTGATTTTGATATGCATATATGCACTCATGAGCAACGGTCGGGCTGTATGATGGCGACACCGTTTGTTTTGTTCTATATATCTGCAAATCGTCCAGTTCACACGCCTGACAGTGATATTGATACAAAACATGTGGAGAACAGTACATGAACCATATAGGTTTGATACATTATTACACAATAGTCTAACAATATTGCATGTTTGTTTTCTGCGAGCTCAGATAGCATTAAGCTCTCGGGCATTTCATCGAACACCTCTTGTGCATATGAGCGAAAAACAAGTGAGCACACCACACCAAAAAAGTGAGTGGCATGAGGAGTGGAGAACGCTGGCATGGAACTGTTTATAAAAAATAGAAAAAAATTGGATTAAAGAAAAGAGTTCTATTAATTTTCATTTTCCATTTATTTGGATAGTTTTTCTTAATGAAATTGAAATTATTAACTAAAGAGAAATATAGAAATAAAGAAACAACTTTTCATCTAGGTGGGGCTCATTTGCGCCGGCTGGAGCCACAAACTGGGGCAAAAGGCCCCCCACGACGCGCCCGCACGCGTCCTGCTCATTTAGGGCCTTTGCCCCGGTTGGAGCCACCAACCGGGACAAATGACCCCTCCACCACACGCCCTGTTCGCCCCGGCCACGACCTCTGCAGTCTTTTGCACCGGGTGGTGGCCGAGCAGGGGCGAAAGGGGTGCTCGCCAGTGGGCAAAAGCCCCGTTCTCCATTAGTGCCTACTTGGAAGTCTCGTCCCAAAATCGCCGCCACTTCAGCCGGCTGCATCCTCGCCCGGCCTTTGATGTGCAAGCACCGGTGACCTGGTCCACTTTCCTAAAATTTAGTCAGAACAGATAAAAAGATAAATGTTAAAATAAAGATATCCAAAATAAATATAAGAGGGAGGTCCGAACCAACCTTCGGTCCTCTCGTACATTAACGAAAGCACCCTGATTGGGGGCGCTCCGAACCAACAAATAGTTCGTGGCCCCCAGTTGCATGCGCGTATAAGACCAGGGGGAGTCCGGACGGATTATTACTGCTTTGTTAGCGCTAAGCCATTGCCTCTCTCCCCACATCTACAATTTGCTAATCTTAGGTCCCCTCGCGAGCCATCGGATCTGCATCTAACGGCCAAAAATCCGCAAAACGTGTTTTTGCATTTGAGCCCCTCACTTTTTTGGATATAAAACCCGCAGTCCACAGCAGCCCCACTTAAGCGAAGGGGTATATCGCGTTGCCCCCGGTCATCTCGATAATTACAGCGAAACTGTCATTGCAACAAATTCACTGGTATCGCAACAAAAATTATCGCCCATGTGTACAAAAAAAAAGTATTGCAACAAATTGTTCCGAAACAAAATCGAAAATATAAGTAATGTTACAAAAGAATAGGTAAACAATGTATTTATTTCGTTGCAACAAAAAAGTTCAAGCAATTCAACAAATATCACAACCTACTGTAACAAAAAAAAATTGCATCACCCAAAAAGTTGTTAAGCAACAAAATAATTTGTCACCGTTCCAGTTGCAACAAAAATTATCCCCCATTTCAACAAAAAAGCAAAACGATAGCAACAATAAAATCACATGTTTACAACATGTGAAGGAGCGCATAAAAACATATCATTCCAAATGAATTCTAAACATATGTATGCATTTCTTACAAAATCATACAGAAAAACATTACAACATCTCGCTTGTGATTTCTCAACAAAATGCATGCAAACTTGTTACAAATTTTTAAGACGTACGCAACATCCATAAAAAATGAGGAAACACTTACGTATACATGGCTACACGTAGTGGGCTCCTGAAAAATAAATTCTAACTCGAAAATTGGGCTAAAAAGACAAACTGTTGCTAATTGGGCCTAGAGACCGGCCCAACAAGGCTTCCACGCACGGGAACAGCAAGGGACCTAGAATTAGCTAGTCTAGGTCCCCCTAAAGGAAGCATTTTCCCATCCAAAAGTCTCCACCCTGATCGCAGATCTCGCCCCAATAACGCGGAGGCCGGAACCTCACCGTGCTGTCCCAGGGCAGTGCTGGTGGATGCCTAGAGGCTCCGGGTAATCAGGTGATATTCATCGTCACCTTCTACCTCTACATTGACCGTACACCTCTCCTACACCAAGCAGGCGAGGATGGACTCTAATGCTGGACTCCGTAATACCCTAGACCCCTCTAATGCGATCTGCTTTTCGTGTTCTAGATTGTTGTCAGAATCAATCTAGTCTTCCTAGATTGTTTATAGTTCTAACACTGGTATCATACGCCTCTAGACGCCTCTGTGATAGCACTAGAACCCTAACTAGGATCTATTGATAAAGTTCTAGTTAATTAAGATCATCTTTAAGAAATTAATTAATGTTTCAATCTTAGATTATTATAATTGCACCATTAACATGAATGTTAATAACATTGGTCAAGTTTAATTAAAAGATTATTCTTCAGATAAGAAAATTAGTTTTTGATTAATTGTTTTGATCCCTTGTTAGTCACGTTTAAGCATTTTGGAAGGAGGGGAGGTCGAACATGCATTATGCAGAAAGACAAATCCCCACTTTTACTCAAGAACCCTATAACTAGATTTGTTCCCCAATTTCATGGTCGACCCGTAATTTATGAGAACACAATTGGGCACTTACAGCAACCACCGCGGAATGACGAAGATGGCCCCGCGACGCCGTCCGATCCCAATGGAGAGAACGCCTAGAAGAAGGACCTTCGGCGCGGAATGGATGTGTGCGTCGCAGGTGGCCTCGCCATCTGTCGCCTGCCATCACCGAACAGCCGCCGGGTCCATCGGCTTGCACCACCTCCACGACGCCCCGTAAGAACATGATGCCGGCAGCCACCCTCAAAGGTTGAGCGTGCGTGCCCTAGTCCACCATGTGCTCCTCCGCTGAGTACGACCACCGCGCTGGCAGAAATCAGGGAGGGCGACATGTCGTCGCTACGTCGTCTCTCTCTCAAATGGGTGTGTCTTCGGTCGTTGGAATCGCTGCAAAGCAACACGGTCGCCATCGGTGTCGCCTCTCTCATGGCACGCATGAAATCGGGGGAGGGCGACGCGCCGTCGCCTTCGTCTCCCTCTAATCGTCGTCACGTGAAAATGTCGACGAAGGGAGGAGAAGGACGGGGAATAGGGTTTCGAGTTGACCGGGCTCACTTCGTTCTATTGGGGGCACATCTCGTCCGCATCCCGTCCGTCTGATTCGATCGGACCATCCAGATAGTTATGGGTCATTCTTTGGCTTCAGGGTTTTGTTCGGCCCGAATCAGAAATGAGTTGCAGTCCAAGTTTTAGTTAGCCAAATTTAAATTTTTTCTTCTCACGTTTTTGGCAGGGCTGTGGTGGACCTTTTGGTCCCAATTTCAAGTTTAAGTTTTAATTTTCCAGTCCATTTTTAAAGTTTTATGATTAAGTTTTTGTGCACTGTTTTTAACTACGAAAATTATTGCGTGAAATATGATATGAAATATGTTGTTATTCCGAGTGAAAACAAACCAACAAGATTTTTTTGCTTAGAATATTTAGCATGTTAATATGTTGCAATATCAAATTATACAAGAAATATTAAAGTTCATATTTAATAGATTAGTTTTGATGTTTAATTTGACAATATTTATGGCAGTAAAATTAATTCGGACCAACATTGTATTTCTTTTACTTGTCAATTCCCCAAAGTTTGCTTCTAGATTTATGCCTATACTACCCAACGATGCTTTTCCATAGAGTTGGAATTGTAAACATTATGGCATGTTTATGTTATTTTACACATGTAAAGTTTTATATTCATTCCATTACTTATGAACATCCAAGTGTTTTTTAGCTTCCACTCCGTTCAAGACTGTCGATTAATTGCCAAGAAGTAACTTCGCTCGTTAGAAGAACTCTCTGGAGCTCTGTTTGGCTTTTAGTGAGTTTGACTGTGACTCGAGGGAGGACAAACATGTGGCGCCCGAGGTTGGTGCCGCATGGTATGATGAAAGTAAGAAAACTTATGATGCTAAGATGGAGGAGTGGGAAAAGTCAAATCACTTAGCCATGCTTGTGATGACCTCCTCCATTTCATCTTACAATATTGGTTCCAACCCAAGAAAGATAATGCCAAGGAGTTTCTATGCGCTTTGGAGGAGCTGTATTGGAAAGGTTTACGCCCACGAGCTTTTTCAGAAGCTCATTGGAAAGTATTGAAGTGATAGTGATGTCAGATCTCACATTCTAAGGATGGTAAACGTCTTGAACAAACCGAAGGCCTTAAAGTATGAGCTCAATGAGAACCACTTGTCTATTATGATTTTGGAATCAGTTCCAGAAGATTTTGACCAATTCAAGATCAATTACAATTCTCTCAAAGAGAAGTGGTCCCTTTCTAATATCTAACCTCAGTTAGTCGAGGAAGAGGAAATAATTAAGGGGCAAGGCAAGGTCCAGGCCTTCCATGTTTGACTTTCAAAGAGAAAGCATGACGGGTCAGGTCCTACCAAGTCACCTAAGAAGACTATCAAGAAAGATGCGCCAAAGTCACACAGCACAAAGGACAAGGGTACTGGTCATTCTTCAGACAAGTCGTATCACTTTTGTGAGCAGGAAGGGAATTATAAGAAGGATTTTCCAGGATTCCTATAATGGCTTCTCAAGAAAGGTATATATGGATTTAATTTTGTTGATGAAATGTTGTATGTTAATTTCTTTAGTACCACATGGTGGATTGATTCAGGCGCAATTGCTCATGTTTCTAATTCCATGCAGGGCTTAAGTACGATCTAAACTATATGCGAGGAGGCAAGAAGACTTAGAATTGGAAATGGATATGATGTTGACGGACAACGACGTCGCCTAGAGTGGGGGTGAATAGGCGATTAAAACTTTTCCGGTTAAGTCTTGCTAAATGCGAAAATAAACTAGGTGTTTAAATTAACAAGTCCACAAGCTAAATATTCTAGGCTCAACTAAGTGCAGAAAAAACTATGCTATGCAAGACATGTAACAAGGTGATAGCAAGATATATGACTTCAAGCACGACGGCTATCATAATGTAAATTGCATTAGTAAATAGCTCAAGTATAGAAATAACCAAGGGACATGGAGGTGATGTTGTATTCTCGGGTTCCTTCTTTTGAGGAGAGTACGTCTCGTTGGAGGGGTGTGAGCTCGCCACAAGAGGCCTACTCAACGTCACAAATGCCTCAAACTATTCTACGATGAAACTCGCCACAAAGGCCTAGTTCACCTTCCACTATTGGCAACCTTCAATCTTGAGGCAGGCATCCACAACTTAATTGAAGGCTCTCAATGTCACCAAAATATTGGAGCACACATCTACAACTCAATTAGAGGATCCTAGGAACTCCAAAAGGTTGTCTATGGTCCAATACCCAAGATTAACAAGTCCACAAACTTTCACTTCCACGAATCCTCGTGGAGAGAGCAAACTGATGCAACTAATGCAAATGGCAAGAGCACAAATGCTCAAATCATTCACTCTCAAATTCCAACAAAGCAACAAATGCTTATGGGGGAATAAGAGAGGAAGAACAAAGGAGGAGAAACACCAAGAAATCCAAGATCAAGATCAAAATCTACTAGGTTCCCTTCCCTTAGAAGAGAGATGGATTGTTGGAAATGTAGATCTAGATCTCCTCTTACTTTTTCCCTCAAAGATATGCAAGAATCATGGGAAGGATTGAGAGGAGGCAAGCATTTCAAGGTCAACAATGGTGGGAGAGAGAGGGGGAAAACGTGCTTGGAAAAATTGGGGACCAATGGGGAAGACGACCCACTTAAATAGGTCCACTAAAAAACTAGCCGTTTGGAGTGCATACTAAACATGATATTCCGATTCAAACTTGAACAGGATATTCCGGTTGTAATTTCCAGATCCCATCTGTCTCAAAAACCTTTAGTCCTTAGCTGTTTTTGGCTGGCCTCTTCAGAAACCGGATTTTCCGGTTGAACCAAAATTTCCGATTACCTTCTATATGTGGGGCCGAACTTGAAACCCCATAACTTTTGCGTTTGGACTTTGTTTTCGATGATATTTAGCTCATTGAATTTGCAATGATGAGCCCTACAAGATCATGCAGAGAAACATCATTTCCCAATAATGGAACCTAAAACCAAATGGGAAAAGGTATACCCTCTCTAAAATAAATAACCGGTAAAACCTCCAACACTGAAAACACACATAACTTTTCCGAATGAACTCCGAATGAGGTGAATCCAATTGGGTTGGTGTCGAGACATCGTAGTAGTTTTCATAGACGGGGGTGCCATGAGACTACGGTAGAGACGTGGGGTAACGGGATAGCGTAGTAACAGAGAACACAGGATCTTACCCAGGTTCGGTACGTCGCGACAGTACGACGTGCCTACTCCTGCACTTCTCACTAATTGGGACTAAAGCCCGTAAACAGGGTTACAATGTGAGGGTATGGATCTAAGCTACTCGACGAGGATGAGCTTCTCGGCGAGTTGGCGTAGAGCTTCTCTGTTTTCACCTTTTTTTGTCTATCTCCCGTCCGGCTTTATATAATAGCCGGATTAGGGCTTACAGAATAGGAAACCTAGAAAACTACGGTAACTTGTAACTTGGAAAGCGAGGAATCCGTCTTCTCCTCCAAGCCAGATCACATGGGCTGTGATCCGGGTTCTTCTAGAATCCGGCTTCTGCGCGTCGGATTACTGGGCCGCCTAATGGACCTAAGCCCACTACCACTTAGGCCACCCTGGTAATCCGGCACTTGGCCTACCATCTTCTATACCCCTATTTGGTATATATCCGACAGTAGCCCCCAAGAAGGATCAAAACTCTGATTCTCCGCTATTCGCCAAATGTTCCTTGTCCGAGAAATATTGATTCAGCAGTCTTGATTCTTCTTATTCTTCATTTGAAAAAGATGGTGGCATGAAACTCGGAATCCTAAAAATCTGGCTTTTCTCTCACGATCCTTCGCGGAGAAGAAACTTCCTACGTCAGCGCACTCAATCATGCTGACGTAAGCGACGTTTGAGATTTACTCGGAAAAACTCAGAAACGTATCTCTGACAGATTCGCGCGGGAAACGAGGAGATAATCATCATTACTCCGTCGTTTCATTTCACGGATTTTCCGGCGAGCGACACGCGGCAAACATCCAACGGTCAAAATAGCCGTTGGCACGCATCTAAACGGTTTTCCGGCTATCCGTCCTTGTCCTCAACGAAAACTTTCCTCACTCCCCACTGCCCACGCCATTGACGCGAACGAGCTCGAGAGCAAAGCACTTGTCCCAGGCGCTCTTAGCATCCAAGCACACCGGAACGCAACGACCCACCACAAGATGGCCTCCTCGCCGTCATCGCCGACCTGCGCCGCCATCAACGAGCTCATCAGCGATTTAGATCCGCAACTGGGATCGCCCAAGCACACCGGCGACGAGCCGGAGAAGACCACGGCCTCCGCGGCGGGTGACGCAAATCCTTCCGCCGCCGCGGACATTGCGGGATCGAGCTCCGCAGCCTCCCCGCCGTTTGCTCCAGAAACGGCGGAGGAGAAGATCCAACTTCTTGGCGACGAGCTCGCCGCCGCTGCAGAAGCAGAATTTGTCGGCAACTGGAGTCCGAGTAACTCTTCCCTCGTCCTCCTTCAACAAATGTCAAAAGAGGGATTGATAGTTAAAGGCAAATGGCGAAAGTCAGATGGTGAACTCGAGCCCAGACCAAAAGACGGAGAGTGTGTCCTCCTTACATCTCACATTACGCGAGGTATGGGTTTACCGCCTTCCGCCTTCTTCATAGACATCCTTAACCATTACGGCGTCCAACCACATAACCTCTCTCCAAATTCCATCCTCTATCTAGCTAGCTTCCAAGCCCTTTTTGAGGGATATCTCGGAACAAATCCTAGTCTAGATTTTTGGCAATACTGTTTTGAAGTAAAACATAACATCACAGAGGGTATTTCCCCTATCTGTGGAACCATATCTTTTATTCTTCGGAAAAATAGAGAGGATTGGTACCCGAGAATACAAATGCCAGAACCCACCAAATCCTGGCTGGGTTCCTTCTTTTATCATCAGGACATCCCATTCCCTGGAAAGGAAATCGGGGTTCCTTCATTCGTTAATTCCGCCGCCATTCCTCGAGAGAGTTGGACAGCTGAAGCAGTTGAGACATTGCCGGAAAATTTAATGAAGATAAAGCGCCGTATTGCCAAGCTTACTTCTTCCAAACCTTCCTTAACTGGGAAAGACACTGTTTTATGCTGGTTCGGACGTCGCATTCAACCGCTTTCATTTCGTTCCCGGCTTCTTTGCGAATACCAAGGGCCAGAAGATAGCATGAGGGGAACAGATAAAGCCTATACCAAGAAAGATTTTATAAAGCGACTTCATCAGCTAGTTGCCTCCAGCGCCCAAATCGAAGAAAACCTAGCCATTTATCACGTGGAAAATCGAGTTCCTAAGGTATTTGTACTTTCCTCGTTTCCGAGTTTTCCTCAGATTAACTTGTATCTCCACCTTTTGATCATGTTGTGAATTCTTTCCTAGTTCAACGAACTCGAAGGGAATGATCTTGCTTCCGATGCCGAACTCAACGAAATACATGCTAGGTTTTACAACAACCGGAAGCGCAAAAGGCAGGTGACTTTCGAGAAAATGGTAACTGTTGACGGAATTCCTGTCGCCCCCTCCAGGTATTTTACCGGGTTTTTCCTAGTTACCATCCTCCTTCAGTTCTTCGAGATTTTTAACTCTCGGATATTCTTCTTGCAGTCTTGCCCCAACTCCTTTGAAAACAAAGAAGCTGAAGAAACATAAGGCTGCTATCAAAGAAGAATCTTCTTCTGCAGCCATGGGCCCGAGGAATAGAACGGAAGCTCAGACAGGCGAAAATCTCTGGACCTCTGCTGGAAACGAACCCGTCTCCAATTTGGACAGTAACATCCGGATAAAAGAAGAACCGTTCGACGATCTCGGATATATTCGTCCGGAGGCTAAAAAGTTCTTCGCTCCTGCCCCTCTAATTCGTCCTTGGCCACAAGGTGGATTAGTGGTTCGCAATGATATTGTATTTAACCCTCGCCAGGTCTTACAAGATGGCCTTCATCACGTTTGGATTCTTTTTACTGAATATGCCAAAGAATTCAACGAGAACTTGGCCGACTTGCGAGAAATGAGCCAGGTGATACCTCTAGCCCCCAAGCATTAAGTTGAAAATCTGAATTCTTCTTAATGTTTTATCATATGCTTGTTCATACTTAAGCATTTTGGCTTTCATATCCGTATTCAGCATTCCGCAGATGCCATAAAATTGGAAGTTTTCAACAAACTCACCATCAAGAATAAGGAGGTTAGAAATCTCCTTTCTATTCTTGAGGAGAGAGAGGCGGAACTGGCATCGTCTCAGCTCGCTTTATCAGAAACATCAGGTATACATTATTCTTCTGAGGTTTGCAATTCAATTTTTTGTCTAAGTACTTATTCCAGAAATTTTCTAAATCCGGAATTTTCTTTGCTTTTCAGCTGCTTTGGCTAAGGCCAAGCAAATAGCTGAAGATGCCAGCAATGCCGAGAATCTCCGAAAGGAGAATTTGGAGCTTCACAAGCATCTTGTGAAGGCTCAAAAGGATCTGGAGGCCAGCAACTTGGCCCTTGGAGTTGCCAACTCCAAGGCTTCTGAACAGGCGGAGAAGGATAAATCCACCATTCAGGATTTAGAGAATGCTCTGAACCTTCGCCTGGAGGAAATCTCCGAGATCGACAAGCTTATCGGTAATTTTCCGTTACCTTTTTATTTTTCCATATCTTGTTTTTCTTCTCTGTTTTTTGACTAACACTTTTGATTGTTTTGTCGGAAAAAACAGGAGATATCCCAGATGGTACCCGGCTTGAAGGGGTCCAAGCCTTTGGGAAGATGTGGACTTCGATCCGTGCTGCTGGAATGCAGCTGGTGAACAAGTTTTTCCCGCAAGGACTGGGGAGTTCTCGGAGGTTGAAAAACTTCCGGGAGCCATCATGGAGGTGGCGGAATCCAGGGATTCTATCCTGCGTTCTGCTGCACGGGGTGGTGCGCGTATGGCACTCGGCCTTATGCGCATGCACTACCCCGGTGCTAAATCCTGGCGCGTGGCGTCCGGTGTCCCTCAGGGATACACGGACACTCAGCGAAATACCATCTTTGATGAAATCAAAGGCCACGCCACCCAGATTGCCTCCATGGTAAATATTTCCATCAACTATCCAGAAGAAGAGATCCCTCCAATCCCCGAAGACGACAGCAGCGAGGAGGAATCCGATGCTTGAAGGGCTACCTTTGACCTGGATGGCAAAAAATAGACAATAGGAGCATTACTGTTCTTTCAATGTAATCTGCAATGTAATGCCTCTATTTGTATGAATGAAAAATTCCGCCTTTTGCAATTATTAGTTATGAAATTTTTTGCAAGGTTTTTCGGACGTTATTATTCCTTTATCTTCTAAGTTCTCTGGCATATATGTTTTAACTGTCCTTAGTGTTTGAAATGGCTCAAATAGCAATATGAATCGTCATGCCGAGTAACTGGGAGTAACCAATCAGTTTAAACTCGGAAACATGGACCATGCTAAAGGCATTTTTACTAACTAGTTCCAGCAACCCAACTCATACGCAATCAGATAATGCTTAGAGAAACAAGGAACTTTTTAACCGAAACTTGGGCACGCAGGCAATTCAAGTTTCCTTTAGCCGTTAGCAGGCTGAAAAAACATTCACTTACTTAACGCCGAGTACACAGGCACAATTCGGGTTAACACTGAGTATTTTGTAAGATCATTGGGAAATAGAGAAGGTGGAAACATGCTTTTACTATAATGAACATGTAAAAAACATGTTTCCCAGAAATCCAACAACTTTATTTCATGATCTCAAAAGATGTTTACATAGATATTGAACTAAGTATAGAAGAGACATAACTGCTATGTATTCCAAAGCTTTGCTATCCACTTGACTTTGTCGGATTTCTTCAACAACTTGTATAATGTTATGATTTTAGCCCCCAGCCGACTAATAAACCTGCTAACGGCAGCTGCGGAACCCGTCAATCTTTGGACATCTTTGACACAGGTAGGTTTTGTGATGTTCAAGATTGCCTTGATCTTTTCTGGGTTAACTTCTATTCCTCTGTGAGAAACGATGAAACCCAGAAGTTTTCCTGAGGGAACCCCGAATACGCACTTAGATGGATTCAACTTTATCTTGTAGGTGCGTAAGTTTTCGAAAGTTTCTCGCAAATCCTCAAGGAGTGTATCTTTTTCCTTGGTTACGACAGCAATATCGTCCACATAAACATGGACATTTTTTCCAATCTGACTATGCAAACAACGTTGCATGCAACGCTGGTAGGTTGCACTTGCGTTCTTCAGGCCAAACGGCATGGTTACGCAATAATACGTCCCGTATGGGGTTATGAAAGAAGTCTTAATTTGATCTTCCTTTTTCATGCTTATTTGGTGGTACCCGGAGTATGCATCCAAAAAGCACAAAAGCTCAGAGCCTGCTGTAGCATCTATTATTTGATCGATTCGCGGTAATGCGAACCTATCTTTCGGACACAATTTGTTCAAGCCTGTGTAATCAATACACATTCTAAGAGCAGTAGTGTCTTTCTTCGGTACTAATACCGGATTTGCGGACCAGTCAGTATGGATCACTTCCTTGATGAAATCCGCTGCTAAAAGCCGGATAATTTCCTTGCCAATAGCCTTCTGTCTTCTTCCGTCAAATCGACGGAGACCTTGTTTGACGGGTTTTGATCCAGGAATAACCTTAAGTTGGTGCTCAGCAAGTTCCCTGGGTACACCTGGCATGTCCGCTGGACACCAGGCAAAAATATCCCAGTTCTCACGGAGGAACTTGATGAGCTCGCCTTCCTATTTGTCAGTCATCCCAGTCCCTACGACGACAAATTTTGTCGGATCTTTGGGATCTAGGATTACCTGTCTTGTATTCTCGGATGCCTTGAAGCTGTCTGTTGGCTTCCGAGTTTCTTTTCCTGCCGGCATTTCTGACGGCGATACCTCCTTGGCTAATTCCTTCAGTTCTTCCTTTGCTATGACTCTCTGAGCGCAAAGGGCGTTTTCTTTCTCCAACTCGTTTGCCAGCTTAAAATCACCAGCTATAGTGATTACTCCTCCTTTGGGTCCTGGCATCTTCAGCTTGTTATAAATATAACAGGATCTTGCCATGAATTTGGCGAAAGCTGGACGCCCGAGTATTGCGTGATACACGCTTTCGAACGGCACTACTTCGAAGGATACTTTTTCCTGCCGGAAGTGATCTTTATCTCCGAAGGTGACATCTAGGGAAATTTCTCCTAGGGATCGTGCTTGCCTGCCAGGGACGATACCATGGAAGCGTATATTGCTGTAGTTGAGCTGAGACTCGGAAATCTTCAGGTGCTTCAGTGTATCCAGGTACATTATGTTAATGCTGGATCCTCCATCCATCAGCACTCTTCTTAGCCTAGTATTTTGAACAATAGGGCTTACAACAAGAGCTTGTGTGCCGGGTTCAGGGATATTTCCGGGATGATCAGACTGATCCCAGATTATCGGCGTATTGGAGTACTTCAAGAATTTCGGGGTTGCCGGAACAACCGCGTTTATTTCTCGAAGTGTTCTTTTTGCCACCTTTGCTGATGGGGTTGCTAAGAAAGTTAGCATTGCTTCTCCATCAACCCTCGGAAACTTGGGTTCGCCTTTACGCTGCTGTTCCTGGATTTTTTCGTCAGTGTCCGATTCACTGTCTTCTTTGTCAGCTTCTGGCTTTTGTTTGGCGGGTTTCCTTTTGGAACCCTTCCCTTTATTTCCGGACCCTGCAGTGCCCTTCATGTGCTTATTCAGCCGGCATTCCGCGTTTGTATGGGTGGGTTTCCCAAATTGCGAGTGGTGAACGCAAGGTTCCGACTTAATCCTTTCCCACTCCTCTGGAGTGTAATTGATTGGATCTGGGTTGCGTCCTTTCCACTTATTTCCCTTTTCTCCTCCAAAGGCTATGTTCACCTCTTTGGGCTTTGTTGTTGTTTCTGTAGTGGTTTTTTTGTCAGAACGAGGGGTTTTCTTGGCGAGTATCAATGATTCAATGTTGCCTCCTCTTGCTCTGATGTCATCCTCGACTGCGGCATGCACATTGGCGGTTGTAAGCATGGATCCGAGATCCTTGTGCTTCTTGGAACCAACCATGAACGGTACAAGTCCGGGTTTTAGGCCATTGACGAAAGCATGCATTGCTTGTACGTCAGTTACTCCAGAGCAACTATTCTTCATTGCTGTCCATCTGGAGATGAAATCCATGTATGGTTCATCCTCAAATTGCGTGCAACGGTTTAACTGGTTGATGCTATTCGGGCGTTTGTATGTTCCCCGGAAATGCTGAGTAAATACTCTAGCCATATCGTCCCAGCTATCGATTGTTCGTGACGGTAATCCATTGATCCAATCTCTGGCTCCATCCAGCAGCATTAGGGGAAGAAATTGACAGCTTCCAGGTCTGTCCCATTGTTGATCTGGACGGCTGTATAGTAATCCGAGAGCCAGGTATCCGGGTTTGTGCTGCCAGTGTATTTCTGGTACGTTGGACCGACCTTGGAAAAGTCAGAATGCCGCGTTATTCTTCGGATCATGTCGGTAAAACATTTAGGACCAAA
Source organism: Alopecurus myosuroides (assembly GCA_028641055.1). Lineage (NCBI taxonomy): Eukaryota > Viridiplantae > Streptophyta > Magnoliopsida > Poales > Poaceae > Alopecurus > Alopecurus myosuroides. The sequence goes on from JAPCYS010003731.1 coordinate 22,972, forward strand.
GTATAGATCATCTTTTTCTGCTCTGTCAATGTGTGCAGAATATCTTCCGGCTGAATGGACGGAAGGGGATCTGCTCCTTTCTCTTCCATTGTTGCGCGAACGCGCTCTTCCGGGATTGTTTCTATCTCTTCCGTGCTCACGCCCTTTTAGGTTAGGCGGAGTTCTACTCCTGTGCCTTTCTTTGTCCTTAGGCGGTGTCCGGGATCTCTCACGCCTGTGAGGTATATCGTATCTTCCAGCGTTCTCAGCTGGGTTTCTCGGAGGTGGCATTATTTTGCCGTCTTTCCGGTGTTTGTATTCCCGATCATGGGGTTTATACCCATCTTTCGGGAGATGGGATCCGGTTTTAGACGCTGCATCCCGGTTGTCGGGGTTTTTCTTGTCTTTTCTCGGATCCTCTTTTTTATCTTTTGAGTTGTCTGAATCCCCGGGTTCTTCCGGTCCAGGTGCTCCAGCAGCGCAAGTAGATGTCTTGCATAGGGCGGAGTTATCATGCAGCCTCCCTGATCGCTCTTGAGCGCGCTGTTGTTGTTGCAATGCTTTTCCTAGGAAAGCATACACCCCTTGGAGTTTTTCCCCGTTGGAATACAGATCGTTGTTAAGAATCGCGAACGCTGCTTCCCCGTTTTCTGCTGCGGTCTTGTATATTGGTTCGCCCTTGGCATCTTTGCCCTTTACCTGCTTTTGCCAAGATGGGTTATGGAACCTTTCTTTTGGCGGTAGTTCTTCCGGTCTTGCGATTCCGGGTAACCTAGTAGGTTTTAACGCGGATCTATGCTTTCTCTCGTACTCCTCTATTTCTTCCTTCATGACTTTGATGTCATTATGGGTTTGTTGGAGATGTTGCCGAGATCTGAGTAGATGTTGCTGTTGCCGTTGGAAAGCTTGTCTCCTGGCTTCCAGCATCTCAGGGGGTTCATCTGGTCCCACTGGTGTTTGCAATAGCTCTTGCTCTTCCTGTTCCGTCATTGGCGGAGCAGTGATTTCCTTAGATTTCTTCTCCGCAGGCTTTGTTCCGCTAACATCTCCAACTTCCAGGTTTTCATCAGCGAGATCAGCTGATTTTTTCTTCCGGATTTTGTATTGGAGTTTTTTAGAAGCACGGTGCTTTTTCTTGGAAGTGGGAGGTTTTTTGACAGGCTCATCTTCTGTCATCTCCTTGACATTGGGGAATATCGGAGAAGTTTCTCCGTCTTCTCTCTCTTCTACTGGCGGAGGGGTTTTAGGGCTTTCCTGGCTGCCGGCGTCCGTGGTATCAGCCGCTTTTGCCATTAAGACTTCATGGAATCCCTCTTGAAAGGATTTAACCTTTCTTACGAAGGCGTCCTCATCTTCGTCTTCAGAGTCGAAGTTATCCGATCCGGTTTCCGACTCCAACCTCGCCTCAATGGCGGCAAGCACGGATTCTGCTTCCGAGTTCATCGTCTTGTTGACGGATGTCGGATCTTCCGCCTCTGTGATGGGTGTTTGATCTTCCGTCTCCATGACGGGTGCGTTGTTGTCTGCCTCTTGCACGGGATTTCCATCATCCGTGTTTTCGGCGATTTCGGATTGCACCATGCCGATAAAGTGTGTATCACTTTTGTGTCGGTGATCTGAGCAGAATCCGGCATCATAGTCATCTTCGACTGGGTATAGGGCGGGTGGGATAAATTTGCTTCCACCGCAAAACCCCATTGCTTCTGCAGTTAGCCCGATAAAGATGTTAGCAGATCCTATCGGTAGCACGCAGGCACTTACCAGGTGGTTTTGCGCCGGTATGTAGGATCCGTTGTCGAGGAAGCGCCCGACGTCGTTGTCGAGTTCCAAGCTTCCGACAGGGATTGATCTTCCAATTCGCCAAGTATCCCAGATCGGAATCTTACGCCTGACGTCATTTGCCCCACGGTGGGCGCCAACTGTCGAGACATCGTAGTAGTTTTCATAGACGGGGGTGCCATGAGACTACGGTAGAGACGTGGGGTAACGGGATAGCGTAGTAACACAGAACACAGGATTTTACCCAGGTTCGGTACGTCGCGACAGTACGACGTGCCTACTCCTGCACTTCTCACTAATTGGGACTAAAGCCCGTAAACAGGGTTACAATGTGAGGGTATGGATCTAAGCTACTCGACGAGGATGAGCTTCTCGACGAGTTGGCGTAGAGCTTATCTGTTTTCACCTTTTTTTGTCTATCTCCCGTCCGGCTTTATATAATAGCCGGATTAGGGCTTACAGAATAGGAAACCTAGAAAACTACGGTAACTTGTAACTTGGAAAGCAAGGAATCCGTCTTCTCCTCCAAGCCAGATCACATGGGCTGTGATCCGGGTTCTTCTAGAATCCGGCTTCTGCGCGTCGGATTACTGGGCCGCCTAATGGACCTAAGCCCACTACCACTAAGGCCACCCTGGTAATCCGGCACTTGGCCTACCATCTTCTATACCCCTATTTGGTATATATCCGACAGTTGGAAAGATAAAAACAAGGACTATACAAAAAAAAGAGAATATTAATAACTCAAAAAATGGAGAAGTTACCACACATGGACGGTGTGGGAACATTCTCAAAGACGAACCAGATATTTTTACCACAAAAAAACGCAACACGTTTTTATTACGAAATCTTTTTTCGATAAACCTTGGGTTCTCATGAAGATCACAACAAGCACCAAACCCCACGTATATAAAAGCCAAATAAGAACCAAGAAATATGATATGCAAGTACGCAAAGGTTTTATCTCTCCACAACGATTCGATCAAGTTACTCACTTGAGAGCCCCTGTTGATAGTACGACTATCGTTCCTATAACTCGGTCACCCAAATGAGACCTGTAAAATAGAAAAACCTATCAAGATAATACCTTTGCCTTGAGAATTCCAATTGAGCTATATGATGATGACCTTGACTCTCTCAAGTTGCATCCTCTTTCTTCATCATGCTCAGCGCATGCTCCGATTGATGAAGACTTGCAAGTTTCTACCCCATACACCATTATGGGAGAGACTAGCTCCCCCATACACCATTATGGGAGAGACCCTTATCGGAATATTTTCACAAGGCCGCCATGATACGTCGAAAACGTATCTCCTTTCCCGAACACTTTTCTTATTGTTTTCCTCTAAACTTATGTGTTTTGGATACAACTAACACAGACTAACCTTGTTTTCAGCAGAACTACTTTGGTGTCTCGTTTTTATGCAGAAAAATCAACTTTCGGGAAAATACCCAGAAAAGAGCCCATTGATGTTTTCACCCCGGAAGACCCCGGAAGCCAGAAGGGGCCAGGAGAGGGGCCAGAGGGTGGCCACACCCCCTGGCACGGGTCCCCCCATGGCCGCGCCAGCATAGGGTGTGGGCCCCCAGGACCCTCCCTCGGACTCCCCTTTCGACTACAAGTAGCCTTGAACCCTAAAACCCGAGGGGGGTCGTCATATTCTAGAGAAACACAACAGAGCGCCGCCGCCGTCCCGAACCTCGATTCGGGGATCAAAAGTTCATGTTCTGGCACCCTGCCGGGACGGGGAAGTGGAGGAGATCATCGCCATCGTCATCACCAACGCCTCTCCATCGACCATCCATGTTTCCCCCATCCATGTGTGAGTAATTCCCTGCTGTAGGCTGAACAGGATGGTAGGGATTGGATGAGATCGTTCATGTAATAATGCCGTGATTGTTAGGGCATAGTGCCTAGTATCTCTATTAGTGCTATTGACATTGTTGCAACTTGTTATGCTTAACACTTGCCACTTTGGGCCCGAGTGCCATGATCTCAGATCTGAACATGCTATTGAATCACGATGATAATTAGTGTTTCTTGATCATACCTGCAAGTTGTTTACACATATCGTTGTCCGGAACCCGAGGCCCAGAAGTGACAAAAATTGGGACAACCGGAGGGGATGCACTACTAGAGAAAAGCCTATAGGAGGAAATGAGGGCTCGAGGCGCATATTGGCAAAATGCGCCTCCTATATATTATGCGAGGCGCATTTCCGAGATGTGCCTCCTATAATGCAAATATAGGAGGCGCATTTCCGAGATGTGCCTCCTATAATGCAAATACAGGAGGTGCATTTCCAAAATATGCGCCTCGCATACTTCATGTGGGGACCACACCCTCCTCGCCCCAGGTTATGCGAGGCGCATTTGTCCATATGCGCCTCCTATAATGTAAGTATAGGAGGCGCACTTCTATAATATGCGCCTCCTATATTTTGTGTGGGCCCGGGTGACGTCTGTGGCAGCGAAGGAGAGACGCATCTAGCAGAATGCGCCTCCTATAGTTGGAGGTATAGGAGGCGCATATTGAGCAAAATGCGCCTCCTATAATGCCCACCTACCAACCTGGGTACAAACCGGGTACGAATACTACTCTTTGGTTTCGTTTTACTTACTGCTACTCGTTTTTCACGGGTACAAAAAAAAAAGACCCTTGCTCCCCGAAAAAAGAAGAAGAACCCGCCCCGAGACCGAGAGGTCTATCTCACATTCTTCCTCGCGGGATCTCATTCCCCTTCCTCGCTGCCACACCTCCTCCAGCGCCGCCCACTCGATCCCCGCGCCCTAGCTGCCGCCTTCCTGCACCGACGAGCCCCATCTAAGGTCAGTCCCGCCTCCTCCTAGGGCCACAAGGACATCGACGGGATCCGCCACATCTAAGGTCAGTCCCGCCTCCTCCTCACCCCCCCCCCCCCGCCTACCTTCCCCACAACCCCAACAAGCCGCCGCACCAGCGCCTCCATAACCTCCACATGGTTCTGCTCGCCGACCGGACCCCCGCGCTCTTCCCAACAGCCGTGGCCATCGCTCCTCCTGGCCGCCATGGACGGGACGACCATCGGAGGGAAGATCATGATGCAGGCAGCAAGATCTATCCACGAGGCCACCATTGAGGGCTTCCACACGGAGATCCCCACGCCACCTCCTCGGTCAGAGCTCCCTCCCTCCCATGCCTCTTCCTTCCACTGCAACTCACGCAGCAACCTCGTCCGTCGATTCTCAGCTTTCTTTGGTTCGATTAACTTTGCCGACCTGGGTGGACGGCTACGGGGACCTGGACACCATGCCCCAAAAGCTCCTATTTTCCTCTTCAACTTCTCTCATACGCTCACCTGCAAATTAGCTACTTACTACTCAACAGAGACGTTCATCCTGTGGTTTCTTACCTGACTCGTGGAATTCAATCCTTTTGTTGCTGCAACATTTGGGTTCACTGAGATGAAGAAACCTTCCGCCAAACCTTAGCTGAGGGTGCTGCTGCTGATTGTCACATGCCGGTCAGTATACCTGCACTCTTCCACTGCTACTATTTTGCTGCCACTGCGAGTTCTCTTATAGTGTGTGGCGAATAACCTAGCTTAACTTACCTGGTCCGTGTTTCATGCTTCCGTGCCGTTGTAGAGCCCAAAGTGGCGGTTATGGTGCCGCCGGTCCGGTACAGGACGTGCGGCTGGTTAAGGACGGCGCTCTGCCGACGACTTCATCCACTCGAACGCCGACAACAAGAACAACCAGGGCTCCTAGGTGCCTCCTGCTGCCTTTTACTCGTAATTTTGGACCCCGTGGTGCAACTCATGCATCATATTTCGATTATGAGTTGCTCTGTTGAGAACATTACTGTAGACGATGTATGATTCGAGGACTAGTGCTGCATTGTATTTGACTATTTGTCCAATTACCGTGCCTTTTCTGTTCATTTCTGTTTGTTCTACTCTGTGATGATGACACACTGATAAGATCGCTCATGCAATCCATTGAACCATGAATTGGCTACGCCGGCGGCATTTGTATGAGAGAACAATGTCTTTTTCTTTGTTTTGTTTTGGCAGTTGCCATGTGATGCTGCTGCTGCTGCGTACATATAGTGCAGTGCATCGTGTGTTTGATTGAGTAGATTTTGCTTGACTTCCTGTGTCACTCAAATCATCGATTCTTTATTGTTCTCTATGATGATGAATTCGTATGACGGGTCTGATATAATCCACTCCATTTGACCATGTGAACAGTCGATGCATTTTTCTGTGAGAATACCCATTAGTTTCTGCTCTAGTATGGGTTTATTGTTTTTGGTAAATAGTTCATATTGCTGTGCTAGTTGTTCTCTGTGACGACAAACTCAGATGACGAGTCTGATCTGATCTATTCTATTACACCATGTGAAGTCATTTGACATGTGTAGATGTTATTTCCCCTTTTGTGTTTATGTTCTGCTATTTTAGATATAAGTTGTGCTTGTTCGTGTTACACATGATAGGATTTCCTTACTGCTTGCCTTAGCTAGGTAGTTGATATTGCTGTTAGATGTTTTCCATAACGATGAAAATAGATGATGAGCCTGATATAATCCATTCTATTACACCATGTGGACGATCGAGGCATTTGTAAAATGTTAAAGATCAAGACTCAAGAACAGTAATGAAACGGTTGTTCTCAATTGTATCTGTAAGACATTGTCCTTGTTTATGTAGTAGAAGCATATTGTATATCTGGTTGCAAGAGATTAGAATTCATGAAAGCAGCAGAGACCGAATATTTCTTGATTAGGCTATATTAAAAGTTGCAGAATCATTTCTTGTCACCAAGGAGTCTGTGTACGATCTGTTTGTCATTCTCCGAAGGGTCCCCCCCCCCTTTTCCCACCTTCTGTTGTGCTCTAGCCTAGTTTCCCATGATTGATCCAATTGCTAATTAGCGCTCTACAGGAAAGTTCTTTTTCTAGATGCATGGGTGCTGTCATGTCGTGTTCTCCAAAATTTGGAAAAGAGTGTAGATCTCCTATTTGGAATCATAGTGCTGATGTTTTTCTAACCTGGAGCTATTTTTAGAGGTGTCGATTGTTTTTTACTTGTTGCTGGCTGGATCATATTGGCACCATATCTTGTTTGTGTGTTGACTGTGCACTCTCATTTGCTGTATGTGGAGGTGACTCTTTCTTGGTATGTTTGTTGTGCAGGTGATGTTCGAGCCCAGCAATTCTTTTACCAGTTGTAGTCGGGCCCGACTCTGGGACAGTAGACGGAGCAGAATGCTGCTAGAGATGTTTGGTGAATGCTGCTGAAGATGTTTGGTATAATCTGGGATGTGATGGCGCTTCTCAGATCTGGGCAGTTAGTTTTGACAATTGTGCTACACAAGTAGCATAGTCTGCATGTATAGCTGATGGTAGTTGTGTGCATTGTTTCCTTATGCTAGCTGGTTTGCATGTCCAAATTTAATTATGTAGCTAGCTGATGTGCTTAAGGATGGCAATGGGTAGGGTATGGGGCGGGTAGAGCAATACCATACCCATACCCGTATAGTCAACGGGTAGAAAAGTCTACCCATATCTATACCCATGGGTATGAAACTCTACCCATACCCATACCCGGCGGATACCTGTACCCATTGGATACCCACCGGTACAGAAGTTATTATATGCATTGATAGAATATTTGACAAAAATATCGGTTCAATCAATTGTATGCCTCATCGCTGAGAATTTATCTCCTCAATTTGAATATTTGGAAGATGAGAGGAATAAGGAGCGATTGCATTTGAGGAGATTTGGGAGACGAGGGGTTTACGAGGACACTTTTACCGGACCTTCTGGACCCTGGATTCGTGAGTCACATGTCAGTATAAATGGGTAGGGTATGGGTAATACCCATGGGTACAATACAATACCCATGACCTACCCATGACTTGATGGGTAGGGTACGGGTACTACCCATGGGTATAAAAGTGTACCCATACCCTGCCCATACGGGTCGAATACCCGCAAATAGCCGTACCCACGGTTAAAATTGCCATCCTTAGATGTGCTGGCCATAGCTGCCTGATCCGGCCCATTGGCATCCATGGCCATAGCTGCCTGATCTGGCCAAAACTTCTGTTCTTGAGTAAGCTGAACCTTTCTGGTATATTTTACGTGTGATCAAAATGTCCAAAATATAGCCATGTCATACATCGTTGCGTGTGTCCCAAATTCTAAAACGTTCTTATGCTTTAGGAAAGGTAGTATATCAGTGCACCTAGAAGTGCTGTAATCTAGCTTCTATGTGTTGTACTGGTCTTTCCTATGCCAAAAAGCTACTCAATTTTATAAGAGTGGTTTTAGGTGTAGATGTTCCACTGCCATGTAACTAATATCATCTTTCTTTGTGTGTGTAGGAGATGGCGAAGAAGTGCTATGTCGTGGACATCGGTCGGGTTCCAGGTGTGTACAAGGAGTGGGAAGATTGCGCAAAGCAAGTGAACATCTTCTCGGGCAACCTCTACCAAGGCTATACGAGTAGAGGGGTGGCGGAAGAGAAGTGGAAGAAGTGGAGAAAAAGTGGAGGAGGTGGCGGAAGAGAAGTGGAGGCACGGAAGGAAGAAGTGGAGCAACTTCATCGTGATCATCATCGCCTCGTTGCTATCCATCGTAGTCTATGTGCTTTACTCTCACCTAAGCTAGCTAGAGCTCGATCCGCTGTCGCGGTTGTAACGTGATTGTAAACTTGTACTCGATCGGAGACACAAACACTTGTGTTGTGTGATGTACTTCGTATAAATGAATTTGCATATATGTATGTCGCGATTGATTCAAGTTGATGGTATTCATGGTGATTCTAGTTTCTGGAAATTCTGGACTGTTGTACTGTATTTTTGTATCTATGTAATTATGGAATGTGCAGTAATTCTGCAAATTTTAAAAATCGAAAATGTTATAGGAGGCGCATATTAGGAACTATAGGAGGCGCATATAGGGATATATAGGAGGCGCATTTATCTGCATATGCGAGGCGCATTTCAAAATGCGCCTCCTATATATTATAGGAGGCGTATTTCAAAATACGCCTCCTATAATATATAGGAGGCGCATTTTGAAATGTGCCTCCTATATGCAGGTATAGGAGGCGCATTTGGAAATGCGCCTCGCAAAACCCATATACGCGAGGCTTGGCGCTCGAGGCGGATTCTATATGCGCCTCGCATAAAAAAAAATGCGCCTCCTATAATATTTTCTGTAGTAGTGATGGCTGCGATGTGAGGATCACATGTGTTCACGGAGTGTTAATTCTTTGCTCCGGTGTTCTATTAAAATGAACACCTTAATTACATGTAGTTCCCTTGAGGCCCCGCTGAAAACGGGCTGGTAGGACAAAAGATGTTGTGCAAGTTCTTATTGCGAGCACGTACGACTATTTACGGAACACATGCCTATGATTACTTTGTGCTTGGATGCTTTATCATATTTATCTGCAATGCCCCTGACATGATCATTATTAGAACTTTCTTATCCATGCAACGCCCGTTCATCCATCCCTATGCCTACAATATTTAATCCGCTGTTTACTTCAAATACTACTGCTGCTACTGTTTTCATACTAATGTTGTTTTTATTTCACTACTGCTGCTACTATAAAACTGTTACTCCTGATAAAACACTGGGAACAAAAGTACTTTCAGGTGCAGGTGAATTGACAACTCACTTGTTAACTCTCACAAGTATTCTTTGGCTCCCCTTGTGTCGAATAAATAAATTTGGGTTTTACTTCCCTCGAAGACTGTTGCGATCCCCTATACTTGTGGGTCATCGGGCCACAATCTCCAAATGGGTTGCACGCATCAAACATAGGATTTCTTCTAGATGCTTCACTTGAGCTTCCACGTCAATCTTGATGACGAACACCGCTTGACGACATAGACCATGGGCTATATGGAATCTTTCTTTTGATGCATGATCATGGAAATATACCTTACCACACATAGAGATGCCACACACACACATCATGGGTTAGTTAACAAAGCTATATGGTCAATTTCTTAGCATACCACGAGATACATAATCCCAGTTGGTACATTTTGTAGCTTTGTGTGTTGATCACTTGCTTGATCAACCTTATATCTTTTCTTCTCACTTCATATAATTATGTCTTGAATATAATTATGAAAGATCACCTAATACTTTTCTTCAAGACACTTGCCATAAGATCAACTCTAACCATGACTATATTATTTATATACATCCTTGAATGTTACAATGGCCATCTTGAAAACTTCTAGAGTCCAACACATGAACACCAATAATTTATGTGGACAAAATCTAAGGATAACTCAATGCAAACATTAGTCCACAAGGATTGTCATTAATTAACAAACCCACATATGGGTGCAACATGCACTTTCAGTTGTCGAAGCTATAGGGTCACTCGCCTTAGAGATCCACACCGGCTTTCATCTTCATTTATATAATGTTATTTATGCACCTACTTTAAGTAGGAATTCAATTTTATTATATTTCTTAGATGACGACATGTTTGAAGCAAACAATTAGAATAAGAACTATTTTTTTTGTGTTTTTCATATAGAGAAGCAAACAAGACAAAACAAAATAAACTAAATAACATAAAAATAAAGTAAAGAGATTGGAGATGAGACACTCCCCTTGCAGAAATCCTCTTCCCCCCGGCAATGGTGCCAAAAAAAGTTCTTGATGTGTGTGAACACACGCTTGTTGGGGGACCCCAAGAGGAAGGTATGAAGAGTGTAGCAACAATTTTTCCCTAAGAAAGAAACCAAGATTTAATCGACCAGTAGGAGAAAGAAATCACTTCTGAAGGTTGATGACAATTGATGTTGGCAGGGCGCACTACCAGGCTCAGCAGCAACGTGGAATCTTCACACAACACAACCAAGATACTTTGCCCCAACGAAACAGTGAGGTTATCAATCTCACCGGTTTTACTAACACAAAGAATTAGATGTATAACATGGAAACTATTATATGATTGCAGTGAATGAAAGGAAAACAGTGTTTGAAGTGGTTGTATTATCAGTGTAAAAGATGGACCGGGGTCCACAGTTCACTAGTGGTGTCTCTCCATAAAAAATAGATAACATATTGTGTAAACAAATTACAGCTCGGCAATTGATAGAAATAAAGGCTGCACCGTAGTGAATATGCAAGACATCGTGATTACTATGAGATTCATGCGGGCATTACAATATAATACATAGATAGTAATCCAACTTCATCTATGACTAATAATCCACCCTCAGAACATAATCCACGCAGACTTCGGGTATTAAGTTGCAAGCAACAGATTATTGCATTAAGTAAAGTGCGTAATGTAAACAATCAAATTATCCTTAGAAAAAGCATTGATGTTTTCTCCCTAATGGCAACAGCACATCCCACATCCGTCACGTTTCTGTCACTCGAGCACAGATGAAAAGGAGGCATGAACCCACTATCGATCATAAATACTCCATATTGGAGTTACAAGCATCAACTTGGCCAGAGCATCTACTAGTAACGGAGAGCATGGAAGATCATAAATAACATAAACATGATAGATTGATAATCAACTTGACATAGCATTTAATATTCATCATATCCTAGCAAACAAAACATGTAGCATTACAGATAGATGATCTCTTATCATGTTAGCCAACTCACAAGATCTAAGCATGGTGGCATAAAGAGGAGAAGACAACCATCTAGCTACTACGATGGACCCATAGTACAAGTATGAACTACTCACACATAACTCTGGAGGAAGGCATGGTGATGAAGAGCCCTCTGGTGATGACTTCCCCTCCCGACATGGTGCCGGGGAGAGCTTCAGAACCCTCCCGAACTAGGGTTGACGATAACGGCGGCTACAGAACTTTTGGTGGATGGAGGATCGGGTATTTAGGGTTTTCCCAAGAAGGAGCTTAAATAGGCGAAAGGGGGATGTCGGTGGGTGGCAGGGGGGCCACACCACCTGGTGGCGTGGCCAAGGGGGGCCACGCCGCCCTATGGTGTGTCCCCCCTCCGGGTCTCCTCCGGACTCCGTGTACGTGACCGAAAAATAAGAACATGGGTTTTCGTTTCGTCCAATTCCGAGAATATTTCCAGAACAACTTTTTCGGAAACAAAAAAAAACAGAAATAGGAACTGGCGTTGTGGCATCTTGTTAATAGGTTATTCCCAGAAAATCCATAAAAATGACATAAAGTGTATAGAAAACATGTAGCAATTGTCATGAAAACAACATGGAACAGCAGAAATTATAGATACATTTGAGACGTATCAGTGTCGTAGTAGTGGAAGCGTGGAAGGCGCAGTGGAAGATGCGTTAATGGTGCCATACCAGTTGCAACATCTGTGAAGTCCAAAGTCAATAAAGAGGATCAAATCTAGTACTTAGAAATAATAGTTATTTTGAGTTGGATAATTTTGTAATGAATACTTTAATTTCGTGAAACCTGTTGAGTTCGAATTATAAAATATTTGTGGGAATTCCAAACTTGGGAATTCAAAGTTTAAGATCTTCTTTATTGTGTTATGTCAATTAGTTTTATTATTTAATTCTTGAATATTTTGATTCAAATTATTACTTAAGATTGAGTAATAGTTCGAGGGCTTTTTAAATAAATTGGATATAAGTATTTTATTTGATTTATCAAGGTTAAGAGACTACTTCCAAAATATTTAATATATACAAAATCCATCAAGTGCTAGGTACTTCTGAATTTTGAAATTCACATAAGAGATGGATGTTTCTCAATTGACTTAATTCCATTGAAGATTCAGTATGATAAGTTAATCATATTGATGAAGTGGAATAGTTCAAATAATTGAAGTTTCAATATTTCATAAAAGTCAGTGGGAGTATTTTGAATCAAATACTCGATCAAATAAATTTGATTAAAATGACTTAATAGAAATTATAACATGGTTGACAACGAAAATTTTCTTAGTCAAAATTACTCATGATTAATTTTGAGAAATTCCAAATTATCGTGATAATTAAATCTTTGTGGGACAAGGATTTAAGCAATGTTATAATTGTCAAAAAAAATTGTGTAGTAAAGTGAAAGCGTGAAAAAAAAAATTCTCAACCCACTAAAGAAAATTATTTTGTTTGTTTGTTAAGGTCGGAAGTATGCCATTGATTAACTAAGAGTTATTTTAATGATAGTTCATAGTAATCAATGTGTCTCAAGTAGGACGCATAAAACCAATAAGTAAATTTGTAGTAAATTGTTGGTAGTAAATTTTCACTTTAAACTTGTAGTGTTTTAAACACATTGGATTAAGGATAAAAGTATCTTCTCATGATTGAGAAGGTGGAAATTATATTAATTTAAGGTTGTGAATATCTTTGGGGGAAGGATTGAATCAAAGGGGAACTATGCAAATGTTTCCAATTCATCACCTTATCCGGGAATTCAGTTATGAGATATATAAAGTTAAAACTTAATATTGAAGAAAGATCATATGCGAAATTTGATTAATATTCACTTTGTGATATAGTCATTAAAATTCCAAGACAATGACCACAATTCACAAAACAAAACAAACTATATAATAGTAATCATATATACATATGATATTGGGTTATCATATATATATATATTTATATATATCCATGATTAAGGAGATATCGTGTTGACTCTAAGATTTCATCTTGAGGGTAGGTTGGAGTGATTTTGAAATCATAAGGAATGTGAATATTTTCGCAAGGAAAACATATATGAATATTTTATAGTCACAAAGCTACTATTGATAAAATTGTTCTATCAAGTACGAATAAATGATAATGATGAGTTGAAAACATATCATATCAATTGTTTGGTGTTGTTATTGGATCAATTAGCTAATAATTTTGCTAAGTGTAACTAATTTTGGATTACTGGAGTAATCAAAAATATTAGAAGTATAAATATTAAGTCAGTCGTGTTAATGAAACAAGAAGGACTTTTTTTCATTATATAAAGCGAAGAGACTTAAAATCCAGTGAGAGTTGATTATGGTATTTTAATTTGGCTGGGCCTAATGGAAAGAAAGATGCCTCATGAAAAGACTTAAAAATATTTTAAATGCAATATCAGAAAGTGTCTTGTTAAATTCATAATCTATGAGATAGACTAAGGTGCTTAATAAACATGAATATGATGGGTGTGCTAAGTGTAATTCTGGAAGAAATTTCGAATTACAGTGGGATAAATCATTGTCTCTAAAGTAAAAATTACATTATATTTTGCAATAGACATGGCCTTCGTAGTCATTGGTGAGCACACTATAGAGGGTTGATATAAAATCATAATATTTGTGATTTGACCGATCTCATGGTCATAGAAGAAAGCACACAAGAACCAGTAGATTTCCATTGACTAAAATGGTTTTAGTCAAACCGGTATAAAGGAGAAAGATTTAAGTAATAGTTTTTCTTATGAAGATAATTATTTGTAATAAAACCAATGAAGATTGTTGTGAGAACTTCTCACATAAATATTCAACGGTAATATTACTAAGTATAAAACGACTCAGTAAATTTTGTATAGCTACAAATAATATTGTGAGAGGTATTCACATATGTATTTGTGGTGGAATTATAAAATCAAGTCTTTATTGAATTTAATTTAGATTATGATTCTCCAATCGAGAATATTTTATGTTGTATGAAATTCAACATTAGAGTATTATGACTGCACTCTACAGTATGTAGCTATGGCTAGTTGCAACTAATTGTTATACATTGATGATTGCAAGTTATTGGAGTAAAGTCATTCGACTTGTTGAGGTTTCAAACAATGGTATAATAATTCATTCGGAGACCCTTGAACTATTAATGTTGTCATGGAGCCAAGCTCATAAAAATCCAATTCCTAATAAATCCAAACACAAATCTATCACGAGTTGATAAGATCAAAAGGTGAAAGACAAAAGTCTAAGGCACCACATGCATAGTATGAGTAATACCGGAATTCCATAGGTGTTATGTCATCATACTATCTAGATTATTAATTCCATAGGTGTTTGTCATTCATATGTGAGAGACTGTTGGAGATATGCCCTAGAGATAATAATATTCAGTTATTATTCTATCTTCAAATTAGAACTAAGTTTATGTCATCATGCTACAACCGCTATAGTACTTGAAAAGTGAGTTTTCAAAGGAAAACTTTTGTGGGGGTGTGAAGACATAAACAAACAAGACTTTCTAATCCTGTCTCTAAGATTAGCTTATGGTTTGTGCGATGATCACATTTTCCTAATCATGGACTTGGCTAAAAGTCTAGCAAAACATAAGAGTAAACCGACAAAAGTGTATTTACCAAATACATATGAAGTTGTCATTGACTATAATTCCTAACTGTGAGAATAGTACTGAACTAACCCAAGTCTATCTACCAAAACAATAGTACTAAATAGACCCAAGTGTATTTAGCAAATACATATTAAGTTGTCATTGATTATAATTCCTAACTATGAGAATATCTAGTGACCGCACGATCCAAAGTCATGCTTTGGATATCATCAACCGTCTTGCCCTAACTGGGGATCATAATGGTGATATCTGGGTATGATCTAGAAAGTGTAATGGAACCAAGTTGCTTCAAGAATAATACGTAACTCCTCTAGACGATAGAGGGATACACACCCTGGCCCTCTCAGTATCACTTATGTCATATCGTCTAGCCAGACACAATCCCACCTCATAATATCATTGGTATCGTGAAGTTAAGGGATATGAATGAGAAAAGAAGACGATATCGGTAACAAGTTTTATGTGTAATGATCAAAGAGTTTGATCAAATCAGATCACATAGTCTCACCTCATATATCATTGGTATCTTGAAGTTAAGGGAATAAATTTGATGAGTAACTTATAAGGTTCCCTCATTCTTCGGGAAGACACATGAGCCATCATTTACGTCCACGGCCCCGTTGTTGGTTATTGTTCGGTATGTTTCCGAACATGTCTGTGTGTTATCGAGCCTTTACGGGTCAAACACTTAAGCCGTGCCAACCTTTAATTGGGATAATTAATATTTTTTTGTTAGTTTTATGAACATGTTATGTCGTTATGATGTCACAGAAACAAGTCCGTTGTCAATCGGAGTGGTTTCGGGGAAGTTGTCATTATAGAGAAATTATGCCGGTGTTAGGAAAAATTTATATGAGAGGTAATGGAGGACATGAGATATCACGGGATGTTATAAATGTGTTTCTAACATTTGTAGATAATATTTATTATTTTATCTATAGTGGTTATGTGGTTCTAGACGAGTTTTGGGGACATTCCATACAAGGGGGGAGTACCGGAGGGGGGGCAGATTTCCATCTTATGGACGCATCCTATTTTAGGGGGCTGTCAGGTGGCTCAAAAGGCTTCAGAAGTTGGTACTCATTGTCCCGCTATTTTTCATGAAATTATTGGATAGAAGAAGGGGAAAAGGAGGAGGTGGAGTTGGACTCCACCACCCAATCCGAGTTGGGCTAGGGAAGGGTGGTGCGGCCACCTCCTCCTAGATCAACAAGGACTCTTCCCCTATCCATTTGGCAAGTCTCTCCCACCTCCCACTGGATAAAAAAAACCAAGGCTCAAAGCAAAACACACAATTGGCTCCCAAGACTCTCTCTCTCTAGTAGAATTAGAGGGTCTAATTAGAACTTCTAATTAGAGCCCATCTAACTGAATTAGAACCTCTTCTAGGTGTATTTAAATTTCTACTCACCCGATTAGACTTAGATCTATTTATCTCTTCTGTCTCATGTGTTGAGAACTTCCAGATTCATAATAGCTCTAACCATACTTGATTAGACCTACCAATTAGCAACGCCGGAAGACTGTCTCTCTTTGTCGGTGCCGAGTCCAGGACAGCGGAGCACTGACGGGTTGACACGAGTGTACGCGTGCACACCATAAGAGGTATTACATGTGTGATCCAAGATGAGGGAAGACTTAGCGAAATCCTTGCAACTAGACCTAGTTGTGGGGATCTACGATTGTTCAGATCTCTTCTACGACTACATCGAATCCACTGCTCGGTGAGTCGTAATCATGATCCTCGTATGTATGGGCATTCCTCGTTATCTGCATAATGATCTTGGCGGACTATATATGTAGGGAAATTTTTAAGTTCTGCATCGTAGACCAGCAGTTTTTATTCGATACGAAGAAGGAGCCCGAATGGCAGCTGCAAAGTAGGCCCAACCACACCATGCGATGCGTAAGCGCGGGTGTGCCCCTTCCGCGCCTCCCCATCACCTGGTGGCGATGGACCCCTCTAGCGGCACCTCTTCGCTAATAACTTGCTTCTTGGTTTTAAACCAAAGACACCTGGAGGATTTTTCCAGAAAAACGTTCGAGCTCCGCCACCATCCAAAACCCTAATTCAGGGAAGAATAGTTTCTGTTTTGGAACCATGTTGAGACAAGGAATTGCCCCCGAAGTCATGTTCGTCGACGTTGCTGCGTCCCACCGCGGGGCTGAGGGCTCGTGCTAGTAACTATGTGGTTATCTCTCGCTCTCATGGTGTGATCTTC
The DNA here is from genome assembly GCA_028641055.1 of Alopecurus myosuroides. Lineage (NCBI taxonomy): Eukaryota > Viridiplantae > Streptophyta > Magnoliopsida > Poales > Poaceae > Alopecurus > Alopecurus myosuroides. The sequence goes on from JAPCYS010003731.1 coordinate 40,244, forward strand.
ATTGTGATCATGAGCATTGTTAATCTAGTTGAATTCATACGATGTTTCCCCTTCTTTACATAATGGATATGATGTTGCTCAGTTGATTTTATCTAGTATAATTTCCTGAGTCACCTTTGTCCTACGGTGCCAAGGTGACAATGCGGGTGCCGTGTGTGACTCTAATGGATAATATATTATTAGAGGGATACTTATCATGAAACTTGTTCTTATATGAACATGAGAGGGGCGAAGATTTATTTTGTGCGGGGGGATATTAATCATACATATCAAGTCTATAGAGCTACATTGAGCCGTATAAATGTTTAGCCATATGAAACAAAACAAAATTACTATTGGACCAAATTTAGGACGCAGTAACTGTCTTGTAATATATGTTATGTTGTGGTCTTTTTTCTCTTTCTAAAATAATATATATGAACAACAACGAGAGGAATGCACCCAACTTGCAACACATCCGGTGTTATGCAGTAAAATACTCCCTCTGTTCAACAATACGTGACCTCCACTTGTCCAAATATGAATGTATCTATATACTAAAACATATCTAGATACATTAATATTTGGACAAATGTAAGTCAGTATTGTTGAACAAAGGGAGTATAAACCATCGTCTTATTTGAAAGTACATTGAGACTAATAGGTTGTAATCCACAAGAAGCTACAAGTATATGTATATACCTAACTTCATTCCTTCACATTTGATTCTGGTGCTCAAGATGTTTAATGCCCCGATCGACTGTGACAAAAAGACAAATAAGTTAATTAATATTTCCATTTAAGAATATTTTAATTCAAAGTATTATTAATGATTCATTTCTTTTTATTTAAATAATTGTTTTGATTCATAAAATAAATATGTGTGACATCATAGTCTATGGGTTAATAGGATTGATAGGATACTATTGCGAGGTAAGTATCTCTTGTTTGTAGGTAGCTCATAGGAAAGGAATTACGAAGTTAAGCGTGCTAGTGCTGGAGTAGTGTGAGGATGGGTGACCTCTGCGGGAAGTGTTAGTAGAAGCGAGTAAATTAGATTGAAATTAAGAATGGTTAGTGATAAATGTGAGTTTAAGTGGTTAAATAATAGAAATAAATAAAATGGAGAAAAAATGATTTTTTTCGGGAAAAAAATGATTTTTTCGGGAAAAAATCCAAAAAAAAAAAAGAGGAAAAAAAACCCGTGGGATCTCCTCCTCGGCCACGTGATGGTCCTTTTAATACCGGTCCGTGAGCGACCGGTACTAAAGACTGTTGCGCCTTTAGTACCGGTAGTCCAACCGGTACTAACAGACCCATGGAACCAGTACGAAAAGCCCGTTTTCTACTAGTGAATATTGACCAGAACTTTTCTTTAGAAAATATATTGTCCATGTGAAGCCTGGAGCATCACTACATCAATAAGGATATAGAGTATCAGGCCAGTGCAGCACTTCTCCAATAAAATGCAACAAGGTGCAAGCAGCGAGATACATCATAAATGAGTAGATGACCAGATGCAAGCAGTGGGACGAGATGCTTTTCACAAGATGAGCTTCAATGAGCTAGCTTCTAAATCTGTATTTATGAGACTAATTAAAAGACAAATTTCAGCTCTCCTGTGAACTCATCATAGGCATCATTAGAGGTTTTTGCGTTAACAAGATGAGCAACTGAGGTAGAGTAATCCAAGAATCTTTAGGTGTACATAGCAGGTTAGTGACGTTGTTGGCTCTCTCTGAATCTTACAATTTGAACGACGGTGGCTGAAGAACAGAGAGATGACATAGGTGGTTTTGGTGTTGTGTGCAACTGATGCAACTTTTCTGAGTTATGCCATAGATACTTATGTGAGTACAAAGCAAATGGGGCCAACTAACTGACCGCAAAACTAGTAGTGTCAGGGCCACGACCCAATGTGCCATCCCACACTCCGCTCAACCTGCTAGCGATCCTACAAACGAGGGAAAGAACTAGTCTAATCCTATCTACAGACACGAGATCATAGGCGATCTCGAGCTGACTTATTCTTAACTCAAAATGTCGTTCTTTAGACTTTAGTGAGCAAATGCAGTTTTAAACCAACATTTCACCCCCTTAATCCTGCACCTTAACGACACCGATCTTCGTCCTCATCTCCACGAACCGAGTCCGTCCCAGTGCCTTGGTCAGGACGTCGGCCAACTGCTCATCTGTTCTGACATGATCGACATCAACCTTCCCTTCTTCAATGCATTGTCAAATGTAACGGAATTTGATGTCGATATGCTTGCTCCTGCTGTGATGAACCGGGTTCTTGCTGAGAGCTATAGCAGACTTGTTGTCAACGAAAAGTCTGAACTTCTCCGGTGCTTGACTAACAAGGTCCCACAGCAAGCTGCTCAGCCACTTGCCTTGACTCATGCCCGGTGATGCTGCCACATATTCTGCTTCACACGAGGATAAGGCCACCACTTGTTGCTTCGGTGACCCCCATGTCACCACACTGCCTCCGAGGAAGAAGACAATGCCAGTAGTGCTCTTGCGATCATCCAGATCTCCGGCCAAATCGTTGTCCGTGTAGCCGGTGAGTGCAGGTGTGTCGTCTCCCTTTTTATAGCAGCACCCGTACCCCACAGTGCCCTTCACATACCTCAGAATTTGCTTGACAGCAGCCCAATGCCGGGTTCTTGGGGATTCCATGAATCTGCTTGCAATGCCAACAGCGAATGGGATGTCAGGTCGCGTGTTAACCAAATACCGAAGGCATCCGATCACACTCCTGTACACCGTGACATCCATCTTGGGTGTACTGTCTTGCTTGGTGAGTTTCAGACGAACCGCCATCGGAGTGTGACAAGCATTGCAGTTTGCCATGCCTGCGCGCTCCAAGATCTTCTCAGCGTATGCTCATTGCCAGAGTGTGATCACTCCATCTTCCTGCTTGACATTAATGCCTAGATAGTAGAACAGAAGCCCGATGTCGCTCAACTTCAAGCGGTGCTGCATCTCGGTCTGAGACCGGCAGTTTTTATCCGAGACCATCATATTTTATCCGAGATGAAGAAGGAGCCCGAATGGCAGCTGCAAAGAAGGCCCGACCACACCAGGTGATGCCTAGGCATGGGTGTGCCCCCTTCCGCGCCTCCCCATCATCTGGTAGCGGTGGACCCCCCCTAGCGGCACCTCTTCTCTAGTAAGTTGCTTCTTGGTTTTAAACAAAAGACACTTGGAGGATTTTTCCAGAAAAACATTCGAGCTCCGCCACCATCCAAAACCCTAATTCGGGGAACAGAAGTTCCTGTTCTGGCACCATGCTAAGACAAGGAATTCCCCCGGAGTCATGTTCGCCGACGTTGGTGCCTCCCACGATGATGCAGGAGTAGTCCCTCCGTGGGGCCGAGGGCTCGTTCTAGTAACTATGTGGTTATCTCTCTCTCATGGTGTGATCTTCGTTGTGATCATGAGCATTGTTAATCTAGTTGAATTTATACGATGTTTCCCCTTGTTTACATAATGGATACGATGTTGCTCATTTGATTTTATCTAGTATAATTTCCGGAGTCACCTTTGTCCTACGGTGCCAAGGTGACAGTGCGGGTGCCGTGTGTGACTCTACTGGATAGTACTTATCCACTAGTGGAAACAACCCCTCTCGTCCAGGGGGCCAGGGGGCAGCTGTCCCGGTTGCAACCGAATCCGGGACAAATGCCATGCTTTGGTCCCGGTTCGTGCGCCTGGGGCAACAGGAATCGCCTGGGGGCATTGGTCCCGGTTCGTGGTGGACATATCGGTCCCGGCTCGTGCCACGGACCGGGACCAATGCCTAGCCACATGCCACGTGGCACGCGCATGAACATTTGTCCCGGTTCAGTCCACGAACCGGGACCAATGCCCCCCTTCCCCTATATATACTGCCCCAGCCCCTCCCCCTTCCATCTTTTTTTTTTGCTTGGAGGTGTGAGAGAGTGTGGTGTTAGTGTGTTTTATTTTACTATGCACACGAGGTGTTCGACGAAATTCCCGAGCCGCACATAAGCTCACTGAAAATGGTATCTTCGACCGAGGTTAACAAACTTATCTTTTTCATCTGTAACTGATACATAAAAAAGTAGTATTTGTCGTATTAGTATGTTATTGTAATGTATTTTGATAAACTTAATTATACGATGCAGCTGGATGCACGGCAGCGATGGATGTATGGTGACCGACGCACTTCCGAGTATATGGCAGGCCTGAATGCATTTCTTGCTGTAGCTCAGGCGAACAAAGATAATGGCTTCATGTGTTGCCCATGTGTTGATTGTCGGAACGTCAGAGAGCACTCTTCCGAAAGAATCATTCACGGCCATCTACTTCGGAGAGGTTTCATGCCCAGCTATAATTGTTGGACGAAGCATGGAGAAAGAGGGGTTGTGATGGAAGACGATGAAGAAGAAGAAGAAGATCCTTTGTTCCCTGAATTCGACGATACTGCAATGGAAGAGAATGGAGAAGAAGGAGGTGATCAAGAACAGGCATCAGAAGAGCCCGATGATGATCTTGGCCGAGTTATTGCTGATGCAAGGGAAGACTGTGAAAACAAATTGGAGAGGTTGAAGCTGGACAACGTGTTACAGGATCACAAAAAATTGTTGTACCCAAATTGCGAAGATGGTAGCACAAAGCTCGGTACCACACTGGAGTTGCTGAAATGGAAGGCACAGAACGGTGTGACTGACAAGGCATTTGAGAGTTTACTTCAATTAATGAAGCCAAAACTTCCAAAGGATAACGAATTGCCTGAGAGTACGTACGAAGCAAAAAAAGCTCTCTGTCCTCTAGGATTAGATGTGCAGAAGATACATGCATGCATTAATGACTGCATCCTCTTCCGCGGTGAGAAGTACGAGAATTTGGATGAATGTCCGATATGCACTGCACTTTGGTATAAGATCAGAGCAGATGACCCTGGTGATGTTGACGGCGAGCCCCCGCGCAAGAGGGTTCCTGCTAAGGTGATGTGGTATGCTCCTATAATACCACGGCTGAAACGTCTGTTTAGAAACAAAGAGCATGCTAGGTTGTTGTGATGGCACAAAAAAAGACCGTAAGAAAGACGGAAAGTTAAGACACCCCGCCGATGGATCACAGTGGAGAAAGATCGAGAGAGACTTCCCAGACTTTGCAGGAGAGGCGAGAAACTTATGGTTTGGTCTAAGTACAGATGGCTTTAATCCTTTTGGGGAGCAGAGCTCCAGTCATAGCACTTGGCCTGTAACTCTATGTATGTACAACCTTCCTCCTTGGTTGTTCATGAAGCGCAAGTTCATTATGATGCCAGTTCTCATCCAAGGCCCGAGGCAGCCTCGCAACGACATTGATGTGTATCTAAGGCCATTAGTGGAAGAACTCTTACAATTGTGGGGCAAACCAGGTGTACGTGTGTGGGATGAGAACGAACAAAAGCCATTTGACCTACGGGCGTTGCTTTTCGTAACCATCAATGATTGGCCTGCTCTTAGTAATATTTCCGGACATACAAACAAGGGATACAATGCATGCACACACTGTTTAGATAATACTGACAGTGTTTTTTTGGATAAATGTAAAAAGGTTGTATACCTGGGGCATCGTAGATTTCTTCCGATTAAGCGGGGGTACTATGTTTTCAAGCGGGGGTCGGGATAAAGGGAAAATACGTGTGGATGCGCAGAGTAAACCTTCGAAGGAGAACTATGGTTTTTCTGTTGTAGACGAAGATCTCAAATTCACCGTGTCAATAAGGTACAACTCGCTTTGTCGAACTTTATATAAATCACCCGGGGTGCCTTGTATGCTCTGGACTAACTCGGAAGATCACGAGAGAAAACAAAAATTGTTACATTTTTATATTCAAATTATATACAAATGGTAAAATAATTAATAGTTTCAATAGTTACAATAATTATTTAGTTAAACGAAAAATGGATTTAAATTAGTTATGCAAATTCTAGCATTTTTCATGTTGGAATTTTTGTCAAATTCGAAATTATATAGAAGTTGTTAATGTGCAAACTTAACCATTTTCAAATTTTGGCGCTAAAAAATTTTGGGCGCGCAGGGTGCCACGGAAATTCGAAATTAGTTTTTGGTCCCGGCCCGTGGTACCAACCGGGACCAAAGGGGCTCTAGTCCCGGTTGGTGGCACGGGCCGGGACGAGAGGCCCAGGTGTATAAATATCTCGGCCCTCTCTCCAGGCCGAGCGAACACCCAGGACAGTGGACATGGCTTGGCGAAGCCCTGCCGGCGGCGGGACCGAGTAGAAAGATCCCGTCGGCGGTCCGCCGGCGGGGTTGGGCTAGGGACACGTTACACTAGGACACAAACATATATTAAAAAAAAGGCCCAGGGGCCTTGCTTACATATATAGGGGGCGGCGCGGCCACAGGCGGCCGGCCGTGCTTACATATAGGGGGACGGCGCGGCCACAAGCGGTCGGCCGTGCTTACATATAGGGGGCGGCGGCGCGGCCACAGACGGCCGGCCGTTTTCTTGGGGGGGTGGTGGGTAGTTTAGTCTAGGGGGGGCGCACCGGCGCCGACCTACTCCTCCTCGTTGGAGGAGATGCACTGGTAGGGGGTGGCTGCCACAGGTGGGCAGGCGACTGGGGCGGGCCCGCCGGGGGCTGCGGAGGCATCGGGGGCGCGTACGGCGGTGGCGGGGGCAGCACCTCCTGCGGCGGCGGCGGTGGCGGGGGCAGCTCCTCCTCCTCCGGCGACCATACGCCACCGGTCCAGGCCCAGGTCATCCCGTACTCCAGGCCGGGGGGGAGCGGCTGCGGCGGCGGCTGGTCCTCGGACGCCTCCAGCTCGGCGTTCATCACCTGCCACCAAGGGGCAGGCGCCGAAGGGGGCGGGGGCGGCGGCATGGCGTTGGCGTCGGCGGCAGCGGCCAGGACCGCCTCCCACCGCTTGACCTCGTCCTCGACGAGGGAGCGGCGGGAGGCCTCGAAGGCCTCCTCCATGCTGTCACGGAGCTCGGGGTCGTCGTCCTCGGGGATGGCGTCGCCGTCGTCCACAAGGAGCCAAAGCTCCGGCTCCCTCCCCGGCGGTGGCGCGGGGTAGTCTTCGGTGCTCACCTCCTCGGCTGTGGGGATGTAGGAGCGGCGGCGCTGCTCGTGCTCCTGCTGGAGCCAGGTGGCCCAGTAGGGGGAGCTCCGCGCGTACGCGCGGTCCCTGAGGAGGCGGGCCGGCAGGAGCGCGCGCCGGCGGTCGATCTCCTCGCCCAGGGCCTCTCTGCTGGACGGGGCCGGCGGCACTGGGATCCTCTGGGGGTTGAGGTGCTAGCCCTCCGGGAGGTGGACGTCCGGCCAGAACACCGGCGTGCGGCGTTCCCAATGCCACTCCGACTCCTCCTTCCGGACGTACCGGCGGAAGCGCGCCGCGGGGCGGCGCGCGTGACGCCGGAGGCGGAGCGGGGACACGCGGCTGCCCGCCGATGCGGATGCCTCCCGGGCCGAAGCCGAAGGCCTCCGCCGGCGGCGGTGGAACGCCGGAGCGCGCACCGCTCGAGGACCCGGCCTCGTGGTCGTTCCTGGGGCGCTTGCCGCTCGAGAACCAGCGGGACATGGTGACTAGGGTTGCTTTGGCTAGGGCGCGGCCGGGGTGGATGGGCTGTACGGGCGGCGGGGGCCCTTTATAAAGGACCCGGGGGAGGCTGGCATGCCAACCGGCGGCCTGAACATGGCGGCGGTTGCAGGCGGCCATGAATGCGGGGCGGGAGCCGAGGCGTGGCGGCGGTTGCAGCTGGGCACGCGCGCGTGGGGAAGTGGAGGGGGGCGGGAAGACGAGGCGGGGCGGGGAGACGAGGCGACAGTGGGCCCTTTGACCGTCCCTGTGGTCTTAATTTAAGGGACCGGGCGAGCCAGCCACTAGGCCGCTGGCCAGTGGCCCCTTTCGACCCCTGCGAACCGTTGACCGAATATAATAAAAGACGCGGGCCAGTGGGCCCTTTTGACCAAAAATATGGCCAGTGGGCTTAATTAAAGACGTGGGCCTGGACGCGGTTGGAGAAGGGGAGGCCGGTTGGGGATTGCGAGACAGGAGCCCAAAAAACGAAACGAAAAAAACCTGCCGCGGCAGGGAAAAATTGGCGGGATATATATTTTTTTCAAAAAAGTATCCATCCCGGTCCCTAAAACGAACCGGGACGAACTCCCTGGCCGTCCCCTGGCCCAGGTTCGCCACGTGGGCCATCCTTACCATCCTGGGTCCTGGCACAACCGGGACCAATGGGGGAGGGCCATTTGTCCCGGCTAGCCCATCCCGGTTGCACAACCGGGACAACTGGCCCTTACGAGCCGGGACAAATGGCCCTGTTTCCACTAGTGATCATGAATTTTTTTTCTTATATGTTTGATTAAATAATAGAATATCCGGGATACTTTATGTTTGTATTTAGTACAATCTCTACAATGCCAAGGTGACAGTACAGGCAGGGGCGGAACCAGAATTTGAACATGAGGGGGGCAAAGATTGTTTTTGTGCGGGGGGATAATAATCACACATATCAAGTCTATATAGCTACATTGAGCCATATAAATGTTTAACCGTAAGAAACAAACCAAATTTTCTATTGGACCAAATTTAGGACGCGGTAACTGTCTTGTAAAATATATCTTATGTTGTGGTCTTTTTTCTCTTTGTAAAATAATATATATGAATAACAGACGAGAGGAATGCACCCAACTAGCAACACATCCGGTGTTATGCAGTAAAATACTCCCTCCGTTCAACAATATTTGACCTCCACTTGTCCAAATATGAATGTATCTATATACTAAAACATATCTAAATACATTCATATTTGGACAAATGTAAGTCAGGTATGGTCGAACGGAGGGAGTATAAACCATTGTCTTATTTTATTTTTTTGAATTTAAAAGGTAGAGGATTCTCTGCCTTATTATATTGAAAGCGTCAAACGTGTAAAAAGCCGAAAATAGGCTGAAGGAGTCAGAAAAAAGGAAAACCAAGAAAGAAAGAAAATGGAAAAAAAAAAAGATCAAAGATCGAAGGAGCTAGCCCAGAGCAAGATTTGCTGGCGTAGCTTGGGACTCCTGTGGGACCATAGCCTTAGCTCGTCAGAAATAAGCCGCAGGATATAGCCTCTCGTCCAAGCAGTGTTGTCGAAGATTCTTGAATTTCTGGCCCTCCACAGGATGACGGCGCATGCAGCGAAGCAGACCGGCCATGCCTTGCAAGGTCGTAGTCTTTGAACTTCCATAACAAATATGGCAATGTCAGTTGTTGTCGAGGTTGTGGGGGAGAGGTTGAGGCGATCCCAAACCCACTGGCCGGCCTGCAGTGGAGAACTATGTGATGCACAGTCTCCAGAGCCGGGCAAGTGTCGCAGCATGCATCTGTTGTCCAATGCTTGGTAGTGGTGTTGTCACGTGTGTTCAATCTACCCCTGAAGGCCAGCCATAGGAAGAATTTGTGTTTAGAGGCTACCTGTGGCAGCCAAATCGATCTAGCTGGGAGCCAACTCATGCCCCGGTCCGAGAACAGACGGTAGAAACCTTTAGTGGAAACTGTTGAATTTCCAACAGTCATCGAGCGCTTGATTGGCGCAGTAGTAGTTGTATCGTAGCTGTTTAGAATTGTGAGAAGTTCCATGTACTGTTGCTCGGCAGTTGTAGATAACCATTGTCTTATTTGAAAGTACATTGAGACTAATAGGTTGTAATCCACAAGAAGCTTACAAGTATATTTTTTTTAGAAATAGGGAAATCCCATGCCTCTGCATCGAGTGATGCACACAACCTTTATTAATTATTGATTTCCAAAGTAATATAAAAGTTTACATGTCTGAAAAGACCTCACGAAGTTTATATGTATATACCTACCTTCATTCCTTCAGATTGATTTGTGG
>JAPCYS010001917.1:0-49689 GCA_028641055.1 Alopecurus myosuroides
GACTTTTTTGTGAACCTCTTCCAAATGCTACCGAGAAAAAAAAAGAATAAAAAGAGTTAGTAATTACTTGATATCCGAAAACGAAACAAAGTAGTCGATATAGTGCCATATATAAAGACTGAAATTAATAAAGATTGAAATTACCGCTGGATCATTTCTTGCATGTCCGCCCACATCGCTAGGGGTTTACGTTTTGGGTCCATTACCATTACTTTTCCTTTGTCAACTTGGAAGATATGAATATAGTGGAAGCTGCGCACGCAGAACTCATCAATTATACAGTGAACATCGAGTAAGGAAAACAGAATGTGTACAACACAGTAACACTAACCCGAAGTTGTAAGGAAATAGTATTTCCCGTCGGTGTTGGTGAAACATTATTGCCCTCAGAATATTATGTTTTGTATCCTTGGCAGATAGCTCAAGAGTCTTTGCATTAACAAAATGTGGATCAATGAACCCAATATCATAGATTCCACCTCTTTTGCATTCGAGAATCTTCATTCTGCAATTATAATATGAGTGTACTATATATATATATATAGTATATATATATATGAATATGCAATGAACGAGGTGAGCTAGAGAAATAAGTACTTACAGACAATAGGCACTAATGACAGATTTGTCGAGGGCCTGCTGCTAGAATAACTGAAACAATTCTTCAAATTGAATCATAACCAATCCATCTCCATACCCGTAGTGCTCGTCCTTAACGCGGAGACATATCCAGTCCTCAGATTTCTCAGCGGCTTCCATATACCAACTATGCACTCTTCGCATTTTCGTTGGTAGATCCTTTATCTCCTCGGGTTTGACGAAAGGCTTCCCGTACTGGTATTTGTACGCACATTCAGCTTCGGGGAAGTAGTCTACTGTTTGCATATACTCAACAATGGACAAACCCGCAGCAGCTGCCCTATCTGCATACAGTGTTATAAACTCCGGATCAATTTGCTCGTCAACAATATTAGTGCTCGGCCCCACCTGGGTATTGGAAATCACTTTGAGAGGGGACATGGTTTGTTTTTTCTGCTCTCCGAGCTGGGCAACTGATTTCCCACTCTTCCCGCTTGCGCTACTACTCTTCGTCGACCGCACTTTTCCTGGTGTGACTTCAGAATAGAGCGGTCATAGTCAGATGCCAGACTCGGCTCGGGTTGATGAAGAGTCTTCACCATTTTCCATGCTCATTCTATATCTTCTTCGATCTCGGGGAAATCTGCTTTTTTCTTCTCCTTCCGCTTTGATTTCCATGCCTCGTATTCGTCCCTTGCGATTTTCTGGTTTTCCTCAGGAGTATAGTCGTAAGTTAACATGGGTACCTCCTTTGGTACCTTCGGGAGGGGTGACCGTTGACGTTTGGGTGATCTATTACTTTTCCGCAGAAACTTAGTGGGCGGAGAAGACTGACGCGGCGGCGTAGGCGACCACGGTGGAGAAGGCTGACGCGACGGCGTAGGCGACCGCGGTGGAGACGTGCACGGCGTAGGCGACCGCGCTGGAGACGGCATGCATGGAGAAGACGAACGCGCTGGAGACTGTTGCGCTGGAGAATGGCGAGGATTCGATGGCCTTGCCGTCTGATTTGGGAGCACAATGCATTCCTTTAGCCATAGAACGGTTAATTTCTTGGCTTCTCCGAGTTCAGTCAACTCTTCGTCTTCACCTTCAGGGAAATCAAGCTTTACCCGCTCGAATCCGTTGACAACTTCATCGACCCAAACAAAAGTGTAGCCCGTGGAACCGGAAGACTATGGTGAGTTGGTTCGTTGCCAATTGGTAAGACATAGCCGGCCGCCGCCTTGATGGTTATATTGACGACCTTCACGTGGAGCTCACAGGTTGTCATCTCCGTGATATCATCCACCGGGTGAATCATCGGCGGTGCATCATCACCCGGTAGCTGCGTGGACGCAACGCTGCTTTTCCGATGAGAATGTGCGGTGCCGGTAGCCTCGACTTCACCTTCTACCATGTGTGGTACGCCGGTAGACACTATCTTCTGGCTAAGTGTGTTAATTTGGTCCTGCTGCTTCTTTGCTATATCCTGCGTCATCTTTATCTGATCTTCAAGTTGACGCCTCCAGTTTGCCTGAATCTCTGCTTCAGCTGCCTCCGTGTCCTTTTTCCGTTGACGGCTTCTATCGGGGTATCTCTTTTTGGTGTCGTCGAACCCAGTACTCCATGGAGGATTGCCTTTTATGCCTCGTGTACGACCTACGTGTTCCTTATTCCAAGGGCGCGTGTGAGCTCATCGTTCTCTCTATCTGGCACGAACTTCCCCTCTTTAACGTCCTTTATTGCGGTTCTCAGACTTTCTCTGGGTAGAGGATTCTCTTTATGCCTTAGGTTATAGATTGCATTTCCTTCGGCGTCCAACATGCCCCATGCCTGTAGAATCATGACCTTGTCCGCTCGACACACAAGAACGGCTCGGGAGTGATCCCCAGCTGAAGCAGGTCGTTCTCCCATTTCTCCCACTTGGGACTGGAACCCTTGTAGCCAGCTTGCCCCATAACATGGTGATATACCTTTTTGGCGGCGTTTTTCTCATTTGTTTTTGTCCTTTCCTGTTCATTCTCTGACAGCTTGTACTTCACAAAATCTGCCCATAAGGGTTTTATTTTCTCATACCCTTGAGTGAAATCTGGAGTCTTGCCCTTCTTACATAGTCAAGGTTCAATCTTTTCTTCTAGTTTTTGAATTGCTCGGCCATCTTTTTCAGGGTCCACGCCTTGACCTTTTCCCGTATCTCAATTTTCATTTTAGTAACATCGGCCTCATTCACATCCGCCTCATTCTCGTCCACCTTCGGCAAGGTTAAGTTGAAATTAGACAAGATCTTCGAGAAAAGATGATCTTTGGCTATTTTGCTGACATATGAAATTCCTTGCCTCCACGGATCTTTTGGCTGATTCCACTCATGAAAAGTGATCAGGATGAGATCCCTAACTAGCACTCCGCATTGCTTCACAAATTTTTGGGCAACATCAGCGGGAAGCTCGGGTGCGCCGTCTGCTGCGATCGTGTCGATCCTATATCTTTCTGTATCTTTCAGCTTCTTTGTTGCGCCTCGTTTAGTCTTTTTTCCGGTGATATGCTTGAACCGGATGGCTAAAAATATAAAGACTGTTAATACATGTATATAGACAACGGATGCTTCATTAATTAACATATCTATATATGCACCTCGGAGTCGGTGTTTGTAATTTGTACGACTTCACCAGAGCTGTCGGCTGCTCCCTTATCGGAGACGTCGGCTTCTCCCTCACCGGAGTCGTCGGCTTCTCCCTCACCGGAGCCGTCAACTTCTCCCTCAGCAGAGACGTCTCCCCGGGTGAGCTCCGGATCTACCTCACCGGAGTTGTCCATCCACTGGCTCACATCGGTCTCTCCGTCGGCCCCGCGGATGAAACCCTCGAGCAAGTTTTCCGCATCTTCATCTCTTGGCTTCATACTATATATTCTGAAAATACACAAAAAGAGTAACTATATGTTCCAGATCCATTTCATCAAAATTGCTTATAGATAATACACAAAAAGAGCAACATATTCATGAAATATTTAAACGTATGATAATACACACCAAGAGTTACATATAGTTCGGGTTCATTTTATTTAACCCTAATACACCACGATCGAATAATATCACTTATACATAGTCTCATGACATCTCTCAAACGAACTAACTCCGACCGGGTCCTAAGCCGTGGGGTGCTGAGTCGCGGGTGCTACGCATCCATAGATAAGGAACCCTCACAGGGTCATAACTCACGTGGTAAGGAACCCTACGAATAATCGACCAACTGATGCTATACTGCCTATCCGGGTCGACCACGTCACCCGGATTTCTCACCAAGCGCATGCCCCGGTACTAAGGAGCTCCTAGTGCCAGCCCGGCGGGGCCCAGTCCCGGACATCGCCCGGCGGGTCCAACAGAGATATGAACTAAAAATAAGCCCGGACTAAGTAAAAATTCTAACTTAGTGAAATTATTCTAACTTTGTGAAATTTTCTAACACTAACTTAATGAAATTTTCTAACACACTAACTTAGTGAAATTTTCTAAAAAAATTAAGTGAAATACCTAAGTAAATTTTTCTTAGTCTAATTTTCTAAGTAAATTTTTCTAACACTAAAATTTTTCTAAGTCTAATTTTCTAACGCTAAAATTTCTAAGTCAATTCTAACAAATCTAAAATTCCTAAGTCTAATCTAAAATTCCTAACATTTGTAATAAACTTCAAGGGGTGTATGCTTTCTTAGGAAAGGCATTGCAACAGCAACAGCGGGGGCTAGCAAGATCAGGGAAGTTGCATGACGACTCAGCCCTATGAAAAACAGCTACATGCGCCGCTGGAGTACCTGGACCTGAGGAACCTGCAGATTCAAGTAATGCGAAAGAGAAGAAAGAAGATCCAAGAAAGGACAAGAAAAAACCAGATAACAAGGATGAAGCGTCCAGAACCGGATCCCATCTGCCGAAAGATGGAATTAATCCCGCGATCGGGAAGAACAAAACCAGAAGGACAGAAAAGCAATTCCGCCTCCGAGACGCCCTGCTGAAAAAGCCGGAAGACATGACATTCCTCACAGGCGTGAGAGATCCCGTACACCCCTAGGATTAAGGAAAGACACAGGAGTAGAACTCCACCTTATCCCAAAGGGCACGATAATGGAGGAAATAGGGACAATCCCGGAAAAGCGCGTTCGCACAACAATGGAAAAGAAAGGAGCAGATCCCCTCTATCCATTCAACCGGTAGATACTCCGCACACATCGATAGAGTGGAAAGAGACGACCTATACTTCGTACCTAAGTGTTTCATTGACAGGATCCGAAGAATAACTATATTCTAGCTTCGCCAAAGTTGGTCCAACATATAAAAAATATACCGATAGCACAAACCCGGATACCTAGCTCTTAGACTATTACACAGCCGTCCATATTAACAATGGGACAGACCTAGAGGCAGTAAAATTCCTCCCCCTTATGTTACTGGATGGAGCCAGAGATTGGATCAATGGGCTTCCATCAAGAACTGTCGATAGCTGGAATGATATGGCTAGAGTTTTTCTTCAGCATTTTCGGGGAACGTACAAACGCCCCATCAACATCAACCAGTTAAACCGATGCACCAAGTTTGAAGATGATCCTACGTGGACTTTATCTCAAGGTGGACCGCAATGAAGAACAACTGCTCTGGAGTAACTGACGTGCAAGCAATGCATGGTTTCGTCAATGGCTTAAAACCCTGACTCGTACCGTTAATAATCTGTTCCAAAAACACAAAGATCTCGGATCTATGCTTACAACCGCAAATGAGCACGCAGCGGCCGAAGACGAAATCAGAGCAAGAGGTGGAAATATTGACACTTTGATTCAAGCCAAAAATACCCCTCATCCTGAGAAAAAAAGAAACTCCAGAAGCACAGCAAAATCCCAAGGAAGTTAACATAGCATTTGAAAGAGAAAATGGGAGCAAATGGAAAGGACGAAGCACAGGACCGATCGCCTACACAAAAGAAGAGTGGGAAAGAATCAAGTCGGAAAACTGTGTCCACTATTCGCAATTTGGGAAACCCACCCATACTAACGCACAATGCCGGCTGAACAAGCATATGAAAGGCAGTGCGGGATCCGGAAGCAAAGGGAAGAGTTCCAAGAGGAAATTCTCCAAGCAAAAGCCAGAAGCTGAAAAAGAAGATAGTGAATCGGAGACTGATGAAAAAATCCAGGAACAACAGCGAAAATGCAAGCCTAAGTGTCCGAGAGTTGACGGAGAATGCAACCTAACTTTCCTTGCAACTCCCTCGGCAAAGGTGGCAAAGAGAACACTTCGAGAAATAAACGCGGTCGTCCCACCAACCTCGAAATTCTTGAAATACTCAAATACACCAATTACCTGGGATCAGTCTGATCATCCCGGAAATATCCCAGAACCCGGCACACAAGCTCTAGTTGTTAGTCCTATTGTTCAAAACACTAGGCTAAATAGAGTGCTGATGGATGGAGGATCCAGTATCAACATAATGTATCTGCATACACTGAAGCATCTGCGAATCTCCGAGACCCAGCTCAATCATAGCAACATACGTTTTCACGGCATCATCCCTGGCAGGCAAGCACGATCCCTAGGAGAAATTTTCCTGGACGTAAAGATAAAGAACAATTTCGCCAGGAAAAATTATCCTTTGAGGTTGTGCCGTTCGAAAGTGTGTATCACGCAATACTCGGACGTCCAGCTTTCGCCAAATTCATGGAAAGATCGTGTTATATCTATAACAAGCTGAAGATGCCAGGGCCAAAAGGAGGAGTAATCACCATAAAGAGAGACTTCAAATTGGAAAACGAGCTGGAAAAAGAAAACACCCTTTGCGCAAAAAGTGATAGCAAAGGAGGAACTGAAGGAGCTGGCAAAAGAAGTATCGCTGACAAATGCCGGCAGGAAAAGAAAGCCGGAAGCCGGCAGACAGCTTCAAAGCTTCCGAGAATACAATACAGGTTATCCTAGATCCTAAAGATCCGACAAAATTGAAGGGGTCGTTGCATAGAAAACAAAAAAATTCCTACGCGAGAGACACCCGAAAGGCAAAGATCTAATCTAGGAGACGAAGAGAAACGAGCAAGAGGGTTAAGGAGAACACATACCCTCGAAGACACAAAGCATTACAAGATCAAATCTCGTTGTTTTCGTAGTCGTACTCACACCAATCCCGATAGCGAGAAGAAGTGCACCGCATCCGGCGGTGCCTCCGTGATCGGTCACACGTATGGTTGATGACGACCTCCGTTCCCTCGATCCAGCGGGGCGCGGAAGTAGAGGATCCCTCGGAACTCCAGCAGCACGACGTCGTGGTGTGGTGGAGAAAACATTGCTCAGGGCTTCGCCAAGCGCACGAACAAGTAGTGGAGCAGCGGCAGGAGGGAGGAAGAGATGACACAAGTGTGTGTGTGTGGGAGAGGGAGCTCCCACCCCTCCTTTTATAGGAGGGGATGGCAGCCACGAACTTTTGGGTGTCTCCACTCAACCCACTCATTCTTCCATTAATTCCCACTCAAAATCCCAAGGGTTTTCTTTAATAAATAAATAAAACAATTATATTTCTTTATTTTAATATTTGTTAATTCCATTAACAAACATTAACATATAACCCCTTGAGTTAGTTGTTAAATCTATTAAACAATTTGATAAGAATCCCCTTGAACTATTTCAAAATTACCCGAAACAATTTCGGTGACTATTTCAATATTCCCCGAAACAATTTTGGTGATGTCCAAACTTTTCTCCGATATTCCGTATCCTCTCAAATGTGTCATCAAACCTTAAGTGTGTCACCCTACGGTTCGAGAATAATATAGACTGATCGAGACTCCTCTCGATCAATAATCAACAGCAGGATCTGGAAATCCGTGATGACTCCTATATATTCAACGATGACTCTCGTGATCGTGTGAAACATCAACGTCATGAACTATTCCCTTTGTCTCACGATATTTTACTTGTCCGAGATTCTATCATTGATATCAACCATACCTTGTTCAATCTCGTTACCGACAAGTACTCTTTTCTCGTTCCCATGATATAACATTCTTGTGATCATATCACGTGCTTGCAAACGGTTTCGATGTGATATCACCAAGAGGGCCTAGAGTATATCTCTCCGTCATTTTGGATGGACAATCCCACTCTTGATCCATGAGCCTCAACTAATACTTTCCGAATACCTAACGGCACCTTTATAGTCAGTTAGTCACCCTGTTACGGTGTGACGATTGATGACATCAAAGCACCCTTCCGGTAACAGTGATTGACATGATCTCATGGTCTAAGGAATAAGTTACTTCGTACGCAAGATATAACAATATAAACTAAATGACTTGATCGTATTGTTATCTTGATATTGGGTATGTGTTCATCACAACATCTTCTATATCTAAATAGGAGACCCCCACTACCTGATTTCTCTAAACATGCAAGCATGCCACGACACTTCCGTCAGTTTCAGTTCCACGTCAGCCCGTTTCAGTTTTCATCGCTAAACGAACAAACTACATGCTCAAGAACAAAACAGAACTCCGTCATAGATTGCAGCCCAGTTCTTCAGCACAACCATATTATTGCTCCAGCCCACAAGCCCACATACATCCCACTTATGTATCTTCCTTGATTCTTAGCGTGGTGATCGTTTATCTTCTCCAGCGAGATACCTTCCACTGAACAAATCTTGCCATCGACCTACTCTTTAATGATTTGTGTTTCCTCTTCCCAACGGTTGCCGTTCTGCATTCAGTCGTCCTTTTTGCCTCTTGGTTTTCCGTCCGTCTTCTCGCCTCCTCTCCCAATTCCCAAATCTTTAAAACCTTTTTAAAGCATCTAGTGGTTGCGCCTTCATTTGCGTCCTCTCTCTTCCATTGAGTAGATGTTGCCTCCATCAGCCTACTGGAGTCATCTCCACATCATCAGCGCAGCCGTCATCTCTGATTGCACCGGGAGTTGTGGTCAAGGTCACGCCCGCAGCCTGTCCGCGTCGGCCGCATCATCCGCGAATGTTAATCGCCTGATTAGCTGGTGGCTTCTGCTTAATTCACCCGTCTGTCGTGCCTGCGACGCTACGGACACTGCAGCTTGCAAAAGCTGGCTAAAAACAGGGCGGCGACGAGCAGGGCAAGGCGTCTCGAGTAGCACCGTGGGACAGTGTCAGGCATAACATTAAAAAATTGAATGTGCCTCAGGTAAGCAAGAAATCGGTCGTCGATTAAGTGGGTAGCTAGCTTCATATGTGAGTTAGTTTCTACGGGTCCCAAGTTGCATGTACCACACAGAAGAGAATCCCATATTAAAAAATCGATTGGCCCGGACTGAGAAAAATTGGAAAACCGATCCCGAAGCCAATAGAGTACCATCGATCTGGCTTTCTGTCTGTAACAAATCTTGAGCACTGTATATCTCCCGGAGTGATTTAGTTGGTTTTATTTTTCAGAAGTTCGGCAGTATGGAGTTCAACAGTTAAGTTCCACAGATTAGTTCCTCAATTGGAAATATATATGTTTTGTTGAGTTGTGTGACAGTCAATCTTCCCGCTGATAATTAATTAGGGTCCTTTTCTTTAATATTTCAAGTAGCAACTTTGCTTCATTTCAGATTAGTTTACTTTTCTTTCCGTTCTTTTACTGGATAAAACTTGGATAAACAAGTTTTTAACTTGCAAGTTGTTTAATTCTAAATGAATATTGCAGCCAATGACCTGGTGGTTTATCTTCCCTCTACTGCAATTCATACTTAACGTTCTGATACCATCCATAGTAACTTATTTGTAGCCAATGATGGAACGGGGGACCAATATCATTTGTTTTGTGTCAAGATGTTCCATTGGAACAAACAATATTTTAGTTTGACAATTCGAATATACTAATTTTTTACAATATGCAGCAGCAACGCGCTGGGTATCATCTAGTTCTTCTAATGACATGACCCTGTTATTAACAACATCCAATGTTCATGATCAGGAAACCTTGATCATATTAATCAACGAGCTAGTTAAAAGAGAGGCTTTACTAGGAACCATTGTTAGTTTATTAAACACACATGTATCAACGTTTCCGGTTAATACAATTCCAGCATGAGAAATAAACATTTATCATAAACAAGGAATAACATAATAACCATTTTATTATTGCCTCCCGGGCATATTCCCTTCAAAAATTTGTCGTAGTAGAAACTGGGATGACTGACAAATAGGAAAGCGAGCTCATCAAGTACCTCCGTGAGAACTGGGACATTTTCGCATGGTGTCTAGCGGACATGCCAGGACTACCCAGGGAACTTGCTGAGCACCAACTCAAGGTGATTCCAGGATCTAAACCCGTCAAACAAGGTCTCCGTCGATTTGACGGAAGAAGACATAAGGCTATTGGCAAGGAAATTATCCGGCTATTGGCAGCTGATTTTATCCGGGAAGTTATACATAGTGAATGGTCTCTAAACCCAGTATTAGTCCCGAAGAAAGATAGTACTGTTCTTAGGATGTGTGTAGATTATACCGGCCTGAACAAATTGTGTCCAAAAGATAGATTTGCGTTACCGCGAATCGATCAAACAATAGATGCCACTGCTAGCTCTGAGCTTTTATGATTTTTGGACGCTTATTCCGGGTATCATCAAATACGTATGAAGGAAGAAGACCAAATCAAAACCTCCTTCATAACCCAGTACGGAACGTACTACTATATAACCATGCCTTTTGGCCTGAAGAACGCAGGTGCAACTTGCATGCAACGATGTTTGCATAGTCAGATTGGAAAAAATGTTCACGTCTACGTGGACGACATTGCCGTCGTTTCCAAGGAAAAGGACACGCTCCTTGAAGATTTGCGAGAATCCTTCGAAAATTTGCGCACTTATAAAATGAAGTTGAATCCATTGAAGTGAGTATTCGGGGTTCCCTCAGAAAAACTTCTGGGTTTCATCATTTCTCACAGAGGAATAGAAGTAAACCCGGAAAAGATCAAGGCAATCCTAAACATCTCAAGGCCTACATGCTTAAAAGATGTTCAAATATTGACGGGTTCTGTAGCTGCCGTCAGCAGGTTTATAAGCCGGCTAGGAGATAAATCTCTGCCATTATACAAATTATTGAAGAAATCCGACAAATTTGTGTGGACAAAAGAGGCAGATGCAGCATTAACCCAGTTAAAAGAAACCTTGATGAAATCTCTGATTTTGGCATCACCAAAAGACGAAGAACCCATGTTATTGTACCTCACAACAACAAACAGGTTATCTCACTGACTCAGATGACTCTCATTCGCAATCTGGATATGTGTTCGTCTTGAACGGAGGGGCTGTGAGCTAGAAGAGTTCCAAGCAAGATATCGTGTCTGCATCTACGACAGAGGCTAAGTATATTGCTGCCTCGGACACTGAAAAGGAAGCTGTTTGGATCAGGAACCTCATGATAGATCTTGGTGTGGTTCAGGGCACGTCCAATCCATTGGACGTATATGGTGACAACAATGGTGCTATTGCACAAGCCAAGGAACCTAGACAACACCAGAAGAACAAAAATATACTCATGCGTTACCACCTCATTAGGCAATTTGTCGAACAAGTTGATATCAAGTTATGCAAAGTACACACGGATGCAAACATTGCAGATCCGTTGACAAAGGCGCTACCACAGCCAAAACATGAGGCGCACATTAGAGGTATGGGCATTCGATGCCTAGACATATGATGTTGAGATGATTGACTCTAGTGCAAGTGGGAGACTGTTGGGAATATGCCCTAGAGGCAATCATGTATGATATAATTCCCAATGTATTCATAAAATTATTAAGTCGTCCTTGTTTTGAACATCTGATATATGTTATTGAATATGTGATTCGATTGTGAAACTATGTATTCATGTTGTTCATGCTAAATTGTCATTGGTCATTAAAGTCGTGCTGGACACACACCCTAGACTAATGTGAGTGTTGGCTGATGACTCGGTTCCACTTGTCATGGGCATGGCGATGACATTCCAACGTGCACAGACTCGGCTAAAGAGTTTAACAAGTCGGACTGACCCATATTGAGATGCAACGAGTAAGTCGTAATTTGCATGTATCAATAAAGGTAATGCTTAGACCTGAGATTATCGCACAATCCGAGTTGTGGATCACCGAATTAGCTTCTGTCAAACGTTGTTCCATGACAAGGCAGTTATAAAGGCAGAGTTCGAGTCGAATGAGAAGCAAGCTGCGTGATGTGGATAATCAAGATGGGATTTTACCCCTCCGACTGGAGAGATATTCTCTGGGCCCTCTCGAGTGATGTGATTCTCGAAGCATGACCATGGGCGACTCAGTTAAGTGTTAACTGGGTCTATTGACTAAGAGTTAGTCAGATGAATCATATATCACGGACCAAGAAGAGAGTTGTGCTATTTAAGGGATGACGATAATTCGCCTATAGTTCGACAAGAAATATCGTGAGACAAAAGGGACTCAGATGAAAGTCACATTGAAAGGTATGTCGTCATGAATCTATGGCACTTCAAAGTCTTCACGTTCTGCTAGGAGCCGCTACCGGTTGATTGATTGGGAGTCGGACTTCAATCGTGTCCAAGTCGCCATTAGCCTGCAGGATCACACACTTAAGAGCGGGAGAAAATATATTGGTCGGGTTGGGCCCGAACCGAAAATGGACTGAATTAGTGAGTT
Organism: Alopecurus myosuroides; assembly: GCA_028641055.1. Lineage (NCBI taxonomy): Eukaryota > Viridiplantae > Streptophyta > Magnoliopsida > Poales > Poaceae > Alopecurus > Alopecurus myosuroides. The sequence continues at coordinate 12,211 of JAPCYS010001917.1, forward strand.
GGACTCACAAAGAGAATGGACCACAAGCGTTGTGAAGCCCACTCACATTCGCTATATAAAGAGGGGCGTAGGTTGCAAACCGCGCATAGTTTTTTCCACTCCCATGCGTTGGGAATCCTAGCCCCACTCAGTCCAGCCGCCGCACCGGACCTAACAATCCGCCCTCGGAACTCCCCATCGTACGTGTAGATACCGGTAGATGTGTTATACGATCAACACTTCGACGATCGCGGGATTGGATCGGCTGGATGGATCGGATCGTGGGACTACACTGCATCGACGTGCTTCATCGATAATCCGCACATGTGCGTCTAGTGGTAATTCTCGTGGCCTTCTACCTCGGCTAGATCTTGGAAGTACCGCGTAGAAAAGTTTTTGTTTATCTTTACGCGATCCAACACCAATAATATAAGGCGATATGGACGAATTCACAAGAAGTGCGATATAACTTAATCTTTCACATTTTTCCATTTTGGCATCATAAATTTCTTAAGGTTGCCATATCATATGTAGAGATTGTCTTCCCTTAGTACTAATCCATCTTTCGATGATGGATGTTACTTCTCGTCAGTGGTTCGGCACAATCGTACTCTAAAAAACTAAGTTGTTATTTTGTGTAAATATCCAAAAGTAAATTTGCACGAACTTAAAATTTATGTTCAAGATGCCAAAATATTGTGAATTAACTCTATTTTAATCACCATTGGGAAGAATTAATAGAATGTTAAAGTCGTAATTAGAACGTTGCAAGTATAATTACCCAAATATTGGTTGTAACTAATTTTATAGTCTAGTCCTGTTCAGGAACAATCGTTCCCATGGGAGTAACACCAGCGACACGGAACACATTCATCGTCGTGTGTCATAAGATGGTTTTGGTCTCCCTATCATTATAGTGTGTCCCTGTCCAAATTCAGTGCACGAGCAAAATTTAGGGTTAAAAATTGTTTACACATATTAGATTTTTGGATTGTTGAGTATTTAGACAATTTTCCAATTAAATTAATCCAATGAGAAAATATGAGCATGACGTAATAATTAATGAACACATAATGATACTTTGCAATATAAACATGTACTAGCCACATCATGTAAACCTCTTCTTCTAGAATATCATGTAAAAATGCATTCTTGACACCTAGCCACCGGAGACTCCATCCTCTATAAACCGAAATTGAATAGTTTGCAGTCTTAATAATATGACTGAAGGTATCTTCATATTCTATGTCATACCTCCGTTTAAAATCTTTTGCAACTAATCATGCTTTATATTTGTCGACTGTGTCATATCCATTCTTCTTAATACAATAAACCCAACAAGATGTAAGGTCTTCTTTTGGGGTAGTGCATCATACTGTTCCTCTATTGCCTATCTCCACTTTGAATCACCAAGTTCCTAAGACAAGGAACATGGTCCCCTGTGGATGTTAGCATGCCATATCTAACAGAATCTTCCACATAAATTTAGGTTGTCAACCATATCTAATAGTACCGTCCTTATAATTTGTAGGTTGTAGGATACTTTTCTGTAGACGTGTCCGTGGTCCAGGTGTAGATTGAGCAACATGAGAAGATATCAGTAGAGGATCAAAATTGCGCAACATCTTCGGAATCAACAGTAGAATCGGCCACAACACCGAATGGAGCGGATACACTTGGTGACTGGGGGTGAATCGGGAGGTGACACGCCGACGCTTTCACTACCCTCCCCCAACCCCGTGCCGTCGGAATGCGGGGACACACCCTCGTCCACATGTAGAAACAGGGGTTGCTTGGGGCCCGCCTAGGGGTAGCGGCAAAGGAGATTCTCGACCGGGATCCCCGTGCAAATCGTCCCTCAGCGCCTGCTAGATCCGAGGAGGCAGCGACATCGAAGTGAGGTTCGTTTTCGTCTTCTTCTAAAATCGTTTGAACACCATTTTCTACACTGTTTGTGGCATTTCTTCATCAATTTGCATGACATGTTCTTTTATGAATCCTTAGTGATCTGACCATAATTAGTTACTCTACTTCGGCAGTCTTCTTATCTGCACTTTGATTTGAGTGGAGATTTGGTGCACGTGGGCACGAGTGCTCCTGCCAATTTAAAAAAATTATGAGATTAAAAAAAATCTGAAAAAAATCCATAAATAGCCAGTGGTATACACTTACAAAAGTGCAAAAAACAACTTCAAATAATTTGTGTACTGAACTATAAAAAATAACAAAATTATGGATCTCTGTAATGGGTAGGTTTTATCATTTTTCATTTTTGTGTAGCCCATAATACTTTATATTTTAAATTAAAATATTCCACGTTTGTGGGATATACCATTGACTACAAGCACATTTATATTCAGAATTTGTTAAAACTTGTATTTGTTTTTTTAAATTAGCAGGAGCCATGGTGCTCGGGAGCCAAAAGCACTTTCCGACTTTGAGGCGGCTAAATATTAACAGCGATGCATATCGTCACGTTGGCTGCTCTCGTGATATATGGGGAACGTAAAGATAATGCAAATCACCTACTCGCTAAGAATTGGAAAAACTGCCAGCCACCTCAGTTATGTAGATAGTACAGAGAGACCTCTGTTGGTTGAAACTGAGCATTTCTGTTTTCGTTGTTCTGATGTATTCATTCTATTTGGGTCGACATGCACAAACTTGTTTCACCATGTTTACCGGCCGCAGGTTTGAACCTAGTGTAGTACATATTACTTTGCCTCTGTTTGTTGGACTGTACGCTCCTGCTACTACCTGATTTTGGCCTGCCAGCGAAAGTACAGGCGGCGAGCTATCTCGGTCGGTCACAGATAAACTATCCATACGAATCTCAAACAGCATGTAGATCAGCAGTTGATTGATTACTATCGTTTTCCAACCGGTGGTCAAGGTTCCCGTTCGCATTCTGCATTTTTCATTGATCGGTCCATCCCAAGCGTTTTCAACTTCCAACGCCCATGAATGCATATGCTTCTCCTACCCGAGGAGTCGCCACATGGATCACTGTAACGTTCAAGCGTAACTCCTGCTTTATAAATTGCCTTGCTTCACTATCATCTTCTCTGCTCACTTGAAGTGTAACCCCCGCATTCCCAGCAGCCACCATCCCCACTCTACACTTCCCCATGGCTAATGCCTGCACTCACTAGTGTTGTGCGCTCGGTGCGACAGTTCAGGATCGACGGGTTTAGCTTGGTTACCACCATGGCCGACATTAAGAACAAGTGCATCAAGTCTAGGTGGCACGTCGAGGGATCAGGGTTTTGGTTACCGGTCGGTAACCGGATATCCCGACCACCCCGGGAAATAGTCTTAGCGGACAAAAAATCCCGATTTTGTTTGAAAATTTTGAATCCTAAAGAAAACAGAAAACTCTCGGCAAATTGTCATATTAGGAACAATAAAAATTGACATTTCAAATGATGGTTTTCAAATTTGTCCTGTAACTGGTCGGGATTTCTCGGTAACCGTGGTAACCGGAAATCCCGACCCCCTGGGGATTTTTTTTGTAACGGTAACCAAAACCTTGTGATGGATACGAGTGGGAAATCCAATGCTATCCCGGATGGTCGAAATATGGCCGGTGGTATGTAACCCTCAAGCTTAGGGCAGCCACAGTGTGGCTAAAGCCATATTTGTCACGTACGCTTAGTGGGCAGCGGTGCCAAAATTGTTCAGTTTGCTACAGCGTGCTCGTTGCTATATTCTTGCTTGGTGGACCCCAACGCTGGCTGAAATAATACTCCTAGAAAAAACTCTTTTTCCCAACAACTACCGCAGCTATCTCTCTCCCCTATCTCTTTCTTCCCAAAGTCAGAAACAACCGATACTTCAGATCCAAACTACCAGATTTTTCTACCTAGAAATCATAATGCGCAAATTAGAGGCGTCCTAGTCTTTAACAGCAGCTCAACCTTGGCCTCGCCCATGAGATCGACGCTCATGGTTCCATGGGCGACCAGATCTTCTTTAAGTGCCAGGGCTAAATCGAGACACCGACGGATCCACAAGTTCAGTTTGATGGCTCCCTGTTCCTGATGGTGGTGGAGGAGACTGCCCGGCGCAGGACGAGGACATGGGTGGGGCGGCCGCAAGTAGCTATCTTCCCACCAGATGCATCTCCGAGCTATGTCCTCGGACATATCCGTCCCAACGCGCGAGAACGAAGAGCAAGGAAGCAGAAGCGAGATACTATTTTTTATTCGCTCTTTCGATTTGGCGTCGGCGCAACTACATGCGCCGGTTCACTCTTTTTCAATTTGGCATCGCTATCCACAACGGAGGGAACCGGTGCCAAATGCCAAAATTTACAATTTGAAACCCATATTTGGCACACACTGTGGTTGCCCTTATGCTCCTTACTGAGGCTGGCCCTAGCAACCTGGCGGTACGTCTAGGATGCCTGCTGGTACATCCGAGGGTTGAATTCATCCGAAGAAAAGAGCCTGTCACATGTGTTCATGCGCCCCAAAGACTGCTCAGATAGGGTGCTGCTCGCTAAAAGGGATAATCTACCTGCTTTGGCTTCTCCATGCATCGTCGGAGTAGGAAAGGGAAAACCCTCGAGCTCTAGCAGCTGTCCCGCGTGCATTGGCTTAAGAAAGCAAGTCGGCACCGGGCAATCCGGAATCGATTATGCGCCTCTTTTCCTCATTCAAAAAGAAACGACTTGTGCGAGTCACCCAGCAATGGCTTTTCACATCGATGATAGACTAATGACTATCTAACCGTGAAGTGCACCATCACTATCCTTAAGAAAGCACCTCAGGGGGCAACGACGGTTCCCGTGCCATCCTCCAACATGCATCGGCACTTCGGCGAGCTCCTGGGCACCGGGACGGGAGCTGATGGCATTTTCGTCGTGTCCGGTGAGTCCTTCGCTGCTCATAAGCTCGTGCTTGCTGCGAGGTCTCCCGTCTTCATGGCAGAGTTCTTCGGGAACATGAGGGAGGCCAAAGCTGGGCGTGTCGTGATCGAGGACATGGAGGCGCCCGCATTCAGGGCCATGCTGCACTTCATCTACACGGACACGGTCCCTGGGCTTGACGGAGAGCTGGAGGTCGTGGCGACGATGGCTCAACATCTGCTTGCGGCTGCTGACAGGTATAGACTGGACATGCTCAAGGTGATCTTCGAAGCCATTCTATCCGGTGGCATCACTGTCAACACGGCGGCAACGACCCTAGCCTTGGCTGAGCAGCACAACTGTTCTCACCTCAAGGCCAGGTGCGTCGGCTTCATCGTTAGCACTCCTGCGATCCTTGACGCAGTGGTTGCAACCGAAGGATATAAGCATCTGGAGGCAAGCTGCCCGGCAGCGCTCACTAGCATTGTCATCTCTGCGCGTGGGAGAAGGAACTGAGCATTTTTTTTTGATAAAGGGAATATATTAATATCGCGGAGATAGAAATTACACCCGGCTTCTGCAACAACGCAATAGCCAGAGCCATTACGGATGCACACAGCCGAAAGATAAAAAGAAGAAGAACTAAAAAGAAAAAGTCCCGCTAGAGTTACAATCCTTACAGCAGCCGCACAACCACCACCTAAGCAACACTTGATGTCCAGTTCTTCAAAAGCACCGTCTTCAAGAAGAACGATGTCAGGCACAACCAATTAAGGCCAGACCTTGGGTTTTCACCCTGAAGATAATCCTCGCTCTCAAAACAATGTCTCCAAGAAGAACAGTGCCAGGCACAACCAATTAAAGCCAGACCTTGGGCTTTCACCCTGAAAGGTAGGACTTTGGACTTCACATATGATGTCGCCCCCTCTTACATACCGCTGCTCCAAGTCATGAAACACCTAGCCAATTCCTCATCGCCGGAAAGATTCGAACCAACATTGTCAGTCCTCAGTTCTCACTTTCCATGTCCTTCTCCGCTAGTTAGCCAGCAGAGCTTCGAAACGCTCCCTCTGAAACCAAAAGGCCAGAAACGGGTGCGCACGATCGAATACCATCCGATTCAGCAATCTCCAGGCATTAATCGCACAATGGAGTTCGCCGGCGGAGGCTTCCGAAACACGACCATCCAGCTAGATCAATGGGGGCCAACATCCGGTAGGTCTTCATCTCGCCGCGAGAGAGAATCAAGGACCGCCATCTTTATTCGCCTCGCAAACCCCCACGTCGCGAGGCCACTTCTAGCATTAACAACAACGGAGGAGAGGGTAGACCAGCTAGGTCACCGGCAGCGTGCAACCACCGGCACCACCCTGGACGGACCCCCTCTGGCCCAGATCTAAGCCCAAAGGGCCGGATCGAGGCCCAGGTCCGGGAGCGCCCTGAAGATCGCCTGCGCTGATCCATGGCGGCGCCCGACGACCCGCCGTGCCGCCCGCCGGGAGACCTTCCTCGGCCGGTTCCTAGGCCGAAACCGCCCGCCGCAGCCGGCCGCCCAAGCCCCTGGAACCGACACCGCCGCCATCCGCTTCCAATCCCCGCGCCACGCCATCGCCGCCGCCCTGCTCCCAAAGGCTCTGGCATGGGCGCTGTCGAATCTCTGACTCTACAAATCCCTTAGGTGACCCTATCGGGTTTCGACTAGGACAATTCATGAGCGCTGGTGGAATCGTCGGCTAGACAGGGGGCGAGATTTACCCAGGTTCGGGGCCCTCGTAGAGGTAAAACCCTTACTCCTGCCTCTTGTCGATCTGTATTGACGGAAAGATCGGTTACAATGGTGATGCTCGAATCGAGAGTAAGATCTCGAGTTCAAGGCTTTGATGGCGTTGTGTTGCTTGGTCCTCTCCCGGGGGGCTCTCCTGGCCTTATATAGGTGACCAGGTCTCGAATCCTACCCGGAGAGGACTCGAACCCTAACTATGTCGGTTACATGTTTCCTATCTTAACACGCAAGTTAATGCAGGTGGGCTTCACATGGGCCTTCTGGAGTATTCCAAGGGCTCCTCTTCTTGGGCCTTCAACCTTGGGCCTGAGAGGGGGTGTCCTTATTCGCAGGGTCCAGGATCCATATATTCGTCAGTAGCCCCCGACCGTTTGCTCGAGTGGGATTTTTCCAGTCGAGTAGACGGTCAAGCCTTTCTTGGTCTGCCTTTCTTATGGATAACCAGCTTGGTTGTTTCCTTTTTTAAAGGGTGTGTTCCCTGTGCAACGAGTCTTCATGCTCGAGTGTCGAGCAGCATAGGTGCCTGTTTTTGTGGGTTTTATCGCAGAAGGATGCGGCACAGTAGCTTGGCTCTCCCGAGAGATCAGGGCCAATTAATTGCGACTAGGGAAAAAACATTCCTGGCCTACACAGATTCGAGACCTCCGACTCGAACCCGATAAGGTGATTGTTGCGACTGAGCCGTTGTGGACTTAACGAGTCGAACTTAACCTATAGGGGTACCCGGCGCGTCCGCTAGGATTTTTCTTCGTGTTGTTGACACGGAATCATACCGGAGGACGCAGCTTTCGAGTGCGATTCCAGGACCTTAAGAAAGATCTTTTTGGGTCTTACCTTCATATTCGAAAAATATGGCATCCGGATATGCCTAGTCGGCTAAACAATCCAGGTCTTTATGATGTAGAAATATCATGTGTGAATGGAGGTAGGTTCTTTCTACCCGAGTGATTGTTTAAGATTCAATCGAAAGAATTTTCGTACTGTAGAGAGTCATGCCCATATGAAAGAGTTTTCATGTTTGGACTGTTGTGCCCGTACGAAATAGTTTTCGTGTATAGGGTAGTTCTCTTGTTTTAAAGAGGTCTTGCTCCATGATTTATTCCTAAAGGAATTGCCTTTAATCGAAGGAATTTCGTACGAAGCTATTTTCGTGTTTGAATTTTCCATTCGAAGGTTCTTGAATTTGATGATGCGTGCCATGACGTCATGGTGCACTTTTCTCCTCCCGATGGGACGTGACGGAGTGGTAACAGATGGGCTGGCCCACCTAGTCAGCTTTTTGACCGGGAAACGAGACGCCGCTCCCGGTTTTTACGTGAACGGTGCAGTAAATGCGCACGATCTTCTGTTAAGATCGTGGCACGGAACAGCGTTTCACCGTCTCCTCGTTTCGTCTTCACACGTGGTGGCTGCGATAGGCGCCACTTAGTGCATCGAATGGCTGGGGCTGATTCGCTCCGTGTATAAATACGGGACTTAGCGCTGCGGCAAAAACTTCCCAGCCTTCGTCTTCAATCCATCTCCTTCCTCGCGCCCATCTTCTTCCTCGCGCTCGAGCTCGTGCTGTCAACCATGGCTGGAGGCAAAAGACGTGGCGCTGCCACCTCTGCAACCGGAGAAGTTTCCGCGCAACCTGCGCCTCGAGCTGGCAACTGGCGTTCGCCCAACACCACCGCGAAGAGCATCAAGGAGATGCAGCGGGAGGGGCTGCTGCCGGCTGAATCTGAGAAGCGGGTGCGCCTCGGGAAGAAAGAAGAGGTACCAAACCCGCAGTCGAACGAGCGCGTGGTCTTCGCGGACCACGTGTCTTGGGGTCTTTCCTTCCCTCTCCATCCTTTCCTCCTCGGGTTGCTGTATGTCTATGGCATACAGCTTCACGATCTTCCTCCGAACGTGGTGCAGCACATTTTGTGCTTCATCTTGTTCTGCGAATGCTTCCTTGGCATTCGCCCTCATTGGGCGCTTTGGAAGGCCCTCTTCAAAGTTCGCATTTTCCGCGAGAAATCGCGGGTGGACTCCGAGCCTGGCGAGCCGCTACGCACAGGTGGCTTCGGGATCCAGGCGCGACTGGAGAGCAGCTACTTCAACATGCACTTCGTCGACTCCGCCCAAGGCTGGCGGAAAAAGTGGTTTTACGTCATCGACAACAGCTCGGGTGGGATCGTGGAATTCCACCCGTTCGCTGTTTTGAAGAGGCGGAAGTCCTGGGCGCACAAGCTGTCAGCCGAAGAAACCCAGGTTGTCACGCCCCTACTCGCAAGAGTGTCCGCTCTCCGGGATCAAACTGCTGGAGTGGTACTCAACGGGCTGCACCTGGCGAGTATTTTTTCTGAAGCGCAGGATCCAACCGCTGCAGCAAAGGCCTTCCACCATGTGGGAATACCAAGGCGCTGAAGATCCTAGCCGAGTGAGCCGCGAGGAGCTTTCGAACGTTGAGTTCGAGAAGAAAATCGCGGCTGTCACAAGCTTGAAGGTGGGGGAGAAGTTCCCCGACTGCACAGTCGAAGACTTCGACGCTTCGAAACCTCCACCAGCCGCGGTTAGTTTTACCCTCCTGTCTTCTATTATTTTCTTCTTTGCTTTGAGCTTTAGTCGACTGAAGTTTTTCTTGCCTTCTTTGTAGAGCTTAGCAGTGACGAACTGCTACCCACCAGTTGCGGGAGAGGACGCCTCAGAGTTATTGGCGAGTCACCTGGACGGCTTAGCCGATACCAGTGTAGCCGATGCTTCTTCGAGCTCCGAGGACGATTCTTCGGATGATACGGAGGGCTCGAATGGCGGCCTTCATCACCACAAGCGTCGTCGAGTGGATGATAACGAGGCTACTTCCAAGGATAACTCCTTGGAAGAATCGCCTGGGAAGGCTCCTATCTCCACGACTCCACTTCGCTCACTCGCCCCTTCCCCTTCATTCCCAGTGATCGCGCCCGCTTGGATCGCGGATTTGCTGGATGAAGATGAAGATGATGAGTAAGTTCTTCTTCTTGTCCTTTGGTCGAACTTTTTCCTTTGCATCTATGCTGATGTTTATCTGTTGCAGATTGCAAACCATCAGTCCTCGCAGGTATGCTTCTTCTGTTCCTCCCGAAAAGAGGAATAGAGCAGGAGCTGCGGGTGAGACTCCCACTGTCCAGAATTCTCCCAGCGCAGCCCCCCATGCGGCGATTGTGGAACGCGAGGCGCCTAGCTTTGCCGCCAGGACTTCAGCTTCGAAAGAAGTGACGGACAGCTCCATGGATCCCCTCTCCCGCGCCACGGGCCAGGTAAACTTTGTCATTTGTCATAATATTTTTATCGGGTGCACGACAGTGCTCCCGATGGGAGTAGCCCCCGAGGCTGTAGTCGATCGCGTGCGGTCGGCTACAGGCTCAAAGCCTTGTCTTTTTCTTCTTCTTGATTTTATCGGGTGCACGGCAGTGCTCCCGATGGGAGTAGCCCCCGAGGCTATAGTCGATTGAATTTAATCGGGTACAGGCTCCAGTTTATACCTTCTAATTCTTCTATCTCTGTATTTTTGTAGTCGCTTGTTGACTCTCTTGCGGCGATTGGTCGCCGAGTTATTCTTGCTGTGTCAGAATGTGAGTCGCTTCGATCAGACCGCAGTCGACTCTCGACTGAGAACGAGCTCCTCAAGAGTAAGTCTCATCATCTTTTCTTCTTACTATTCTTTCTTCAATTCTTGATTTTTAACAAGTGTCTTTATGCAGCCCGACTCGAATTCGCGGAATCCGAGAAGGGCAGTCTCTCTGAGCGGGTAACCACTCAGGGGGCTGATTTAGCGGCCATCCGACAAGAATTGGAGAACTCCCGCATGCGATCGGAGGATCTTGAAAGGCAACTTGCGGATGCGCGGAAGACTCTAAAGGATCAAGACGATGCTGGTAATAAGGCCGATTCTGACCTTGTCACGTTCCTCCGTCCCCTTGCTGAGCGTCTCACGGGTAAGCAATTTAAGCTCTCGCGATTTCATCTTTTATCCTGCTGTAACTTGCCAGGTCTTGATATTCTTTTCTTTTGCAGGTCTTCTGGATGTTCCTCTGGAGATCCCTGGGATCCAACGGGTAGACGTGCTAACCGACACTCTTGCTCAACTCAAGAGGCACGCCGAAGGAGTTTCCTCCTTGATTGGCGATGCCACTCATGTGTTGACGCAACTGCACAGTCGCTTCCTCGCCAACGCTGCACCTCCGTCTGCGCTAGATGACTTGCTGAAGATCTTTTCGAAGAGCAGTCTCTTGGATGCCTACGCGGTCGCCCAGTCGGAGTCTGGCGCAAAGACTGCGATCCAGTTTGCTCTGGCGCATGGAGTCACCGGTTTGGAGGAAGCCTACTCGGCTCTCCCAGTCGACCCCTCCACGGGCAAAAAGGTACGGCTCTCTCGTTTTGGCGAGCAAGCCGCCATCCTTGCTCGGAAGCTGTCTGAGCTAGTTGCTCGGCTCACAGGAGGGGCGACTGCCGCTAGCGGGAGTACCACTGTAGCTTCGTAGTTTTGTATTCATTTTCCGCTTTGAATGTAATGAACCTTTGGATGTATTTCCGTATTATCTTTAATCGAAATGTTTGCCTGGTAATTGCTTCTGGTAATTTGTGTATTCTCTCCCGATGGGAGTAGCCCCCGAGCATTCGTCAAATGTGCGACTAGAGATTCTCCGAATAGGGCGTCTTACTTCTTTCCTTGTACTCTTCCAGGCTACTGGATTTGTCGCTGAATCCTCAGGTGGACTTGCTACCCGAGCTGATCCACTTGTTGCAGCTGTTGGGTCTTTGGCGTGTCTTCGTGATCGTGTAGCCGATGGCAAGCGCAAACTGAAAGTGTTGCGTGGGGTGGCCGATGTGGCGAAGTCCAAGCAAAAACTGGCGACTGAACGCGAACAGTGTGTGATGGACGAGCTGGCTTCCCTTGCTAGGGAACTGTTGTGTAAGTGATACAGCCCCCAAGTCTTCTTTGTCTTGCTTCCTTATCTGATTACGTACTCTTGTCTGCAGTTGTTAAACCGGATGATAGGGAGGAAAAACAATGGGTGGAAAACCACATTCTTCAAGAAGCTGGCAGCTCAAGGCCTCATGCGAACAATTTTTGGTCTGATCGCATCCGAGGTTTTGTGTTAGCTACTTTGAAGTTCCGTGTCTCCCAGATCAAGGTTCTCTTGAGTTCTTTTCACGAAGTCTTGATCGCGATAAACGCTGCATTCTACCCACTTGAGAGGGGTCCTGAAGATTGGAGGTATCTCCTTGGGCTCTTCGGGCAGGAGGGAGAAATTCGCGAGTGCGTGCGCAACCAGATGATTTCCGGCGCGGTGGTTGCTCTCTCCTTTGTCCGAATACGATATCCTGAAGTAGATTTTAACTCCGTAGCTAGCCTCCCAGATGAATCAATCGATGATATTTCTCCGCATTACAATGCTGTTCGTCCTACAGCGGAGAAAATCATTCGATTGACCTCTGAAGAAGTAGAGAGAGTGTTGGCGACTGAGAATGCTTATCGCCACGACTGATTGTATGTTGTATAGCTTGTAAAAACTGTTTATAAGGTGTGTAACCTTGTGTGTATGAATTTTTCTTGTGATGCTTTGTTGTAGGCTTAGCCCCCGTGTGTTTATGGGGTGTGTACCTGTAACTATTTTAGCATGTAAGAAGTAGATAATCTTCGAGTAAATATGGTTGAGAAACCATGTATTTTATTGATATGACTGAGAAGTCATGTATTCGAGCTACAAGAGTGTCTAGTATAGCCTTATTTGTTGTGACAATAAGAAATCCTAGGGATAAAATTTGCGGAGGTGTGCGATATTCCAAGGATTGGAATAGATTCCTCCAGTCGACGGATTCTTCAGCCTGTAGGCTCCTCCTGGGATGACCTCGTGTATGAGGAAGGGTCCTTCCCAGGGTGGCTCGAGCTTGTGCCCTTCCTTCTGCTTGAGCCGCAGCACTAAATCTCCAACCGCGAATGCTCTGTGGCGTATGCGGCGACTGTGATAGTTTCGCAGTGATTGCTGATAGACTGCGGATCTTGCGAGCGCGATGTCCCGCATCTCGTCGAGTGCATCCATATGTTCCGCGAGTGCCTTGTTGGAGGTTTCTTCGCTGTAGGCCACGACTCGTGGGGCGCTGAATCTAACATCCTCGGGTAGGACTGCTTCTGCCCCGTATACCATGAAAAATGGTGTGTATTTTGTGGATCGGTTTGGAGTTGTGCGGAGGCTCCATAGTACGGAGGGTAGCTCTTCTGCCCAATGTCCTGCGGCGGGGTGTAGACGATCGAGTAGACGTTTCTTGATGCCAGCCGAAACTAAGCCGTTGGATCTTTCGACTTGTCCGTTCGTTTGCGGGTGGGAAACTGAAGCAAACTTGAAGTTGATGCCCTTTTCCTCGCAAAACTGTTGCGTTTCCTTTGCTGTGAAATTTGTACCATTGTCTGTAATGATGTCGTGTGGCACCCCAAATCTGCATACAATGGAGTCGAGGAATTTGACTGCGCATTGGGCGCTAGCCGAAGTTACTGGCATGGCCTCGATCCATTTGGTGAACTTGTCGACTGCAACCAGCGAGTGCGTATATCCGCCAGGTGTGGACTTGCGTAGTGGTCCAACCATGTCCAGCCCCCATTGTGCGAAGGGCCAGGCAATGGGTATCATGTGTAATTCCGTAGCAGGTGTATGTGGTTTTGGTGCGAATCGCTGGCAAGCGTCGCATCGCTCGACCAGGTTCTTTGCATCGGTAGCTGCTGTTAGCCAGTAGAATCCCGCTCGGAAAGCCTTTCCCATGATAGTTTTCCAGCTAGCATGATGTCCGCAGTCTCATTGGTGGATGTCCTGGAGTAATTCTTTGCCGTCTTCGGGTGCGATGCAGCGTTGAAGTATACCCGAGATGCTTTGCTTGTATAATTCTCCATTAACTACCCGAAAGGATTTGCTGCGTCTCACTATTTGTCGAGCCTCGCGTGGATCGGCCGGGAGCTGTCTGTTGATCAGGTAGTCGAGATATTTCTGCGTCCAGACTGGCTCGACCAGAAAAACCTGTCGTGATATATTATGGGTAAGCTCGATAATGGCGACTTGCGGGCTGACCTCTGTTTTTGACGCTGCGGGTGTTCCTGTAGCTTTCTTGTCTTTGACCGATCGCTTGATCATCCGTTCGAAATATATTCCTGGTGGTATGGGTGTATTTGTGGAACCCATGTTTGCCAGCCTATCTGCTTCTTCATTGCTTGATCTTGCAATGTGCTTCAACTCGCACCCTTTGAAACTTCCTTCGAGTAGATTGTACATGTCGCGATACGCGACCATGTTTTCAGCAATTGCATCACATTCTTTCATTGTCTGCTGCACAATGAGATTGGAGTCGCCGTAAATCATTAATCGAGTAGCTCCGCAGGCGACTGCCATCTTCATTCCATGCAACAGGCTTCATATTCTGCGTCGTTATTCGATGCTGGATCATCTGGTGGAAAGTCCAATCGCAGGACGTATTGCAGTTTGTCTCCCTGTGGCGATATGAGGACAATTCCAGCTCCTGCTCCTTCGTTTCTTTTGGACCCGTCAAAATACATTATCCAATTGCTCGTGTACTCAGGTGGCCCGGGCGTTTGTAGTTCTGTCCATTCGCTTAGGAATTCCACGAGCACCTGAGATTTGACTGCGTTGCGCCCTGCGTAAGTGATGTCCCAGGCGCCCAACTCGATGCTCCATTTGGCTATTCTCCCGGATGCCATGGGGTTGTTCATGATTGTCCCGAGTGATGCATCATTAACTACTGTGATGGCGTGTTCCTGGAAGTAGTGCTTGAGCTTTCGGGCTGTAAGGACCACCCCGTATGCGAGCTTCTGGTAATGAGGATATCGTTGTTTGCATGGCGAAAGCACTTCGCTGATGTAATAGATTGGACGCTGAACTCCGTACGCTTTGCCCTCCTCAGGTCGTTCGACTACGATTGCTGTGCTGATGACCTGGTTTGTGGCGGCTAGGTATAAGTAGAGTGGCTCCCTTTCTTGCGGTGTTGCAAGGACTCGCCTACTTTGCAATGATCGCTTTAAGTCCGCGAATGCTTGCTTAGCTTCTGGTGTCCACTCGAATTTGTCCGTCTTCTTCAACAGCTTGTAGAAGGGTACGTAACGCTTGCTCTCCCAATCGTGCGATGAACCTGCTCAGGGCAGCCAGTCGCCCTGCAAGCTGTTGGACTCCGCGTAGATTAGTTGGCTCCTTCATTGTCAAGATTGCTTGTATTTTTTCTGGGTTGGCTTCGATGCCTCTGGCGGATACCAGGTACCCGAGAAGTTTCCCTGCTGGGACGCCGAAAACGCATTTTGTCGGATTGAGCTTGATCATGTATGCGTTGAGGGCATCGAATGTTTCTCTAATATCCTCGAGGAGTGTGCTCTCAACTCGAGTCTTGATGACTATGTCGTCAACGTACACTTGTACGTTCTTGCCAATGAGCTTGGCGAGGCATTTTTGCATGCAGCGCTGGTATGTTGCGCCTGCGTTCTTGAGCCCGAAGGGCATTGTCGTGTAGCAGTATACACCGTGAGGTGTGATGAATGTTGTCTTTTCTTCGTCTTCTCTTTTCATCCGGATCTGATTATATCCCGAATAGGCATCCAGGAAAGAGAGGCGTTGGCAGCCTGCCGTAGAGTCCACGATCTGGTCGATTCGCGGGAGGGGAAAGTTGTCCTTAGGGCAGTGCTTGTTTAACGACGTGTAGTCGATGCATACCTGAAGGATGTCCGTTTTCTTTTTGGGGACCAGTATCGGGTTTGCTAACCAAGTGGATATCTTGATCTCCCTGATGAATTTTGCTGCTAGCAATCTGTTTACTTCTTCTCCAAGCGCCTTCTGCTTGGGTTCTGAAAATTGTCGAGTAGTTTGTTTGATTGGTTTGGCATCTAGAAAGAATTCGAGTGAGTGCTCGGCAAACTCCCTAGGTATTCCTGGCATATCTGATGGCTGCCAAGCGAAAATTTCCCAGTACTCACGGAGGAGTTCGACGAGCGCTCTTTCCTATGCTTGCGGAAGGGTGGTGGAAACCAGCGATGTATTCGCATGATCTGTCGGGTGCACTTGATGCTTTTGAGTGTCGCTATTAGCGCTGAACTCCAGTTCAGGCGCGTTTTTCTTCGTGAGGGGCATCACGGAGTGGTCCGTGGTTTTTGACAGCTCTTGAAGTTCTTCTTGCATCCCAAAAGATTTTGCGATCTCATTAAATTCAATGTAGCATTTGTTGGATTTCTGAAAATCTCCGTCGATGGTAATTACGCCATGTTCTCCAGGTAATTTGAGCTTCAGGTAGGCGTAATGCAGTACTGCCATGAATCTGGCGAACACTGTTCGACCAAGAATGGTGTGGTACTGCGAAGGCCAGTCGACAACTTCGAAGTCAAGGAATTCTCTTCTGTAGTTGCTCTTAGTGCCCAGCACAACTTCTAGGTTAATTGTTCCGAGTGGACGGATTGCTTTTCCTGGAACTATCCCGTGGAAGGATGTTTCTGACTCCTGGAGGCCGTCCAAGTTCCTGTTCATCCGACGGAGTGTATCCGCGTATATAATGTTTATGCCACTGCCACCATCCATGAATACGCGGGCCAAGTCGTAGTTGCCAATTTGTGCTTGGATGACAAGGGCGGCGTGTCCTGGTCGATAGACTCGTGGCGGGTGGTCCTTCATCGAGAATGTTATTGGCTGGTCCGCCATCTTCAAGTATTCTGTTTTTGTTGGCGGTGTCTGCACGGCCATGCACAATTGCCTTGTGTTAGTCTTTTGAGCTCTGCGGGATGGACATACCTTCTGGATCATCGCGAGTTGCCCTGCTGGATTCGGGTACGCGTTGGCTCCGGAGTTTTGAGATGGCGGTGCAGGTAGCGCGGCTAATGCCATGTTTGGATTTGCTGGTGGGGTGGGGGTTGTGGCGGCTGGAACCCTTGGTGGCCTCCTCCTGGCAGCGGTGGGTAATTTTGCGCGTGTGCAGCTCTTTTCCTTGCGAGTGCTTCTGTGATATCGATAAACTTTCGGCAATCCTTAACAAGGTGCGTTGCCTTAGTTTTGCCCGTGCGTTTATCTGTAAATAGATGTAGCGAGCAGTATCCATCGAGGTCTTCGTCAGGTGATTTTTCTTCAGCTTTTGGTCTCCACTCGCGATTCCCACGGCGACCGGAGTCGCGGCCTCGCGTGAATTCCGCTGCGACCAACTCCTCTCTGTCTTCGTGATCGTAGTATTTTGTCCTGTTCCTTCGACTATGACGATCTTCATCATGTGCAGGTGATGATGCCCTCTCATTGCGCACCACATCTTCTCCGTTAGCCCATTTTTCGGCTATGTTCATCAGCTCCCCAATTGTCTTGGGTGCGGCTCTGCCCAGTTCTTCTCTGAAAGCCGTTCTTCGGGCGCCCTTTGCGAAGGCTTCAATCGCTACTTCTTCTGAAATGGTTCCTGCAGTATTCCTGAGCGTAGTCCATCGCTAGATGTACTCGCGGGTGGACTCGCCACTTTTCTGCTTGCATGCTCGCAACTCTTCAATGGTCGCTGGCCTCTTGTAAGTCGACTGAAATTTTTTGCATAAATCGCGGTGCAAATCATCCCACGATGCGTAGCAAGATTTTGGTCGTCTCTCCAGCCAACTGCGAGCCGCACCGGCGAGATGCAAATTGAGGTATTGCATAGCCGTGTTTTTATTCCCACGTTGCCATTTTACTGCCGTGAGGTAATCGCTTAGCCATTGAGAGGGCTCGAGTGAGCCGTCGTACTTTGTTACTTCCGTGCTAAGTTTGAATCTTTTGGGTAGGGGCGCCTCGCGGATACTGCGGGCAAAGCAGAGAGCGCCGCAGGTTTCGTCATCCGAGGAGCCAGACGAGGAGCGCTCGCGATATCGCGAAGCTCTCGCCTTATCCACCCTTTTTTGCGCGAGATCTGATCGCGCGTCGTACTCTGGCCGGTCGTGGTCAGTATCCTTCCTTGGCTCCTTGCTTCGCCTTCGCGAGCGGCTGCTATGATGCCGCGAGCTCTTGTCTCTCGGACTGCCTTCGCTGCTACTTCGACTGTCATCACGGCGCCGTGCTTCTTTTCCTCGACCACGACGAGGTGACCTGTCCCTTCTTGGCGAAGAACTCTTGCGTTTACGGGATGCTTCCCTATCCTTGTCTTTTTCCATCTCCTGTTCCTTCTCCAGCTGCTCTGCGGCCTTCTTTCGATCATAAGCGGCGAACCTTGCGGCCGCCAGCCCTAATCCCTTGCGCACTTTTTTATACTGTTCCGCCCGAGGATCACTTTCCGTCGGTTGGTTCATCTGCATGTAAGTTGCTGCGGCTATAACAGCGGCAGCAGGAGTTTGCGGGTAGACATTGCCATTGTCATCGACTCGCATGAGAGAAGGGGTGACTGATCTGCTGGTTCCGGCTAAGAACTCATTGTTCCTGGATGTGGACGCGTGTCCCTTTCTCGCGGGTCGGGTTCCAACCAAAGGTGTTATGGATAGCCCGGCTCGCCTTTGGCCCGACTCGTCCGCCGCTCTTCTTTGGCGGGCCAGATCTATCCGAGCGTCCTTGATAGTCGTGGCTGCTCTCACTAGGTGATAGTGGTAGGCAACCATGTCTTCGTGTGAGGCCCCAGATGCGGGTGGCTTGCTCGTTCGCATAGCTTCTTTTGCTCGGTTCCAGGATTCCCGTGAGACGCCGATTATGTTGCGCTCTGTCGCGCTGTGTTCTGTTTCCGAGACTTGTTCCGATCCTGCCATGCAGACTTGAGCCAGTCGAGTCTCGTGTGTCCTAGGCGTAGGTCGAGAGTTCCTTCGAATTCTTGATCGTTCCTCTGTCGAGAGGGTATGGTAGTCGTTGGCGTTGAAGCGGATGGACTCGCCGCTTTTCTCCAGATGAGGGCGTGAGTCGATAGCTCCAGATTCGGTTTCAGATTCATCCGAGAAGTGGAGGATTCCGTCCCGGTTAGTCACGAATTTTAGGCTCCCGAACGTCAAGGTGACGCTTTTCTCCAGATCCTCGAATACCGGGCGCGATTCCGGCGAGTGAGGTGTGACCACGACAGATCCGATCCGTATAGGATTGTTAGGAGCCGTAGTCGATGGTTTCCAACGAGAGTGTGTTGTCGATGAAGCCAAAGATGCCGGTGATCCAGCGCCCGTCGTCCCCACGGTCGGCGCCAATTGTCGAATCTCTGACTCTACAAATCCCTTAGGTGACCCTATCGGGTTTCGACTAGGAGAAGTCATGAGCGCTGGTGGAATCGTCGGCTAGACAGGGGGCGAGATTTACCCAGGTTCGGGGCCCTCGTAGAGGTAAAACCCTTACTCCTGCCTCTTGTCGATCTGTATTGATGGAAAGATCGGTTACAATGGTGATGCTCGAATCGAGAGTAAGATCTCGAGTTCAAGGCTTTGATGGCGTTGTGTTGCTTGGTCCTCTCCCGGGGGGCTCTCCTGGCCTTATATAGGTGACCAGGTCTCGAATCCTACCCGGAGAGGACTCGAACCCTAACTATGTCGGTTACATGTTTCCTATCTTAACACGCAAGTTAATGCAGGTGGGCTTCACATGGGCCTTCTGGAGTATTCCAAGGGCTCCTCTTCTTGGGCCTTCAACCTTGGGCCTGAGAGGGGGTGTCCTTATTCGCAGGGTCCAGGATCCATATATTCGTCAGGCGCCCACCATGCCCTCCGATGTAACCGGCAGGGCGCCGCCACCGCCGCCGACGAGGGCGACGGCAGCGGCCATGGGGATCCGATCTTGGGTGCTTTTTTGTGGCTAGGGTTAGGGATCCTTCGGAGCCGCCCGAGGGAGGACGACCCGGGAGGCGCGCCGGGTCTTCCAAGGAACTGAGCATAGCTGCTTCGTGCTCAAGTTCCAATTAAGTCCTTACTTTGTTGTGTACTTGTTCACCTGCAGTGCATGATCTCGTAGAATATAATTATTCGGGTCATTTGTGTTCTCTAATTTTATCCGACAAACTTGTGTCTTGTGTCTGAAATATTAATGTCATTTCTGTTTTCTAATTATCCAGAAATTTTGTGTCTGTGTTTCCAGTTGAAATCAATAATTTTGTGCTTCGACAGGGTGGTAACTCTTGTGCGCTTGTTTTCTATAATGATACATTTTCCATCAAAATTGAAATTTCATGCATGCATTGCTTGTTCTTGTTCAGATCTACCAAATTTTTTTGAGATAAAAGGCTACAAAGCCCGGCTTTAAATTAATAAAACCAATCGGCCACGCGATACAAGGTGTTGAAGAAGATCCTCTTACAAACAAGAAAAAAGACAAGCTAAAACAATCGCTACACAGCGCCGAGCACCAGATCCCTACGTAAAACGGCCAGCCCTAAGAGAGGCAGAATCGGACCACCAGCGAAGGCACCACTACATCTAGCACCGAGCTTGACACCGAAGAGGATCACAGGAGACGAAAGATTTGAGCCTCCAGGAGAAGACGCGCACGGAGAAGAGGAGGATGGCGAACATCACAGCATCACGCGGAGACGCCAGCGACGAGGACTGACCCATGCGTAAAACGGCCAACCACCAAGAGGGGCAGGATCAGACGGCGCCACCTTGCGCCTCCACCAAGGCGTCGGAGCACGGTAGCAACTCTTCGGAACGCCAGCTTAAGTAAGGCCCCAACTTTGCAAGCAAGCAACCGAATCGGGGCAAGAAGGGCCTCTACTCCAAGACGGTGCCTCCAAGGAGGTCACTCATATCTATGCACGCTTCTATTCTTGTAGACAGTTTTGGGCCTCCAAGGACAGAGGTTTGTAGAACAGCAACAAGTTTCCGTTAACTGGATTATCCAAGATTTATCCAACTTAGTGAGGTAGTGGTACAATTACGATACAAGGAATATCTTGTGTCCACAACACACGTAATACAATTTTTAGTTGTATAGGTGCACTAGTTCGACGAAGAGAGAGTAAATTACAAGTAATACGAATGATTATAAGTGATAATAGTAATCTAAAATAAAAATGACAGCAAACAAACATGTAGCAGAACTGATTGTAAACGGTGTTTCAATGCTCAGAAACAAGGCTTAGGGATCCTAATTTCACTAGTGAACACTCTCAACAATGATAACATAATTGAATGCATAAGTATCATCTTTTCACTATGCTACTCCGAACCACTCTCCGGTCGAATAACAAACACCAATTCATTGCATAGTGTTGTAACAACACTCCTGAAAGTTGTATTCCCATATCTAGTTAACCCCACGCTGTCACTATGAGCGCCCTGGAAGGTACTAGCCAAACACCATAATTTCATAGGATCATCCAACACAAGATATAAATATCATGTTGAACCACACGGTGCACACACTGTCATATTTACACCATGATCAAAGTGTCTACGAAGATCTCATAACAAACTCACTTGAGTAGCATAACAGATGAAGAGTAACATCTAATTATTCAACTAGATTACAAAGCTCATGATCACATAAAGATCACACCATGAAAGAGAGATGAAACACATAACTACCGGTAGAGCCCTCAGTCCGGGGAAACTACTGCCTTCTCATTATAGGAGACATCAACAGCGATGGAGATGGCGGTGGAGTCGATGGAGATGGATCCAGGGGCACTTCCCCATCCCGATAGGGTGTCGGAACAGAGATTTCTTTCCCCCGAAACTTTTCGGCGGTGACGGCGGAGCTACGGAACTTTTCATGGAAAAAGGCTGATTTTTTTTAGGTTTTACATCGGGAGGCATAAATGGGCGAAAGGGCGATGGCGGTGGGTGCCCGAGGGGCCCACACCACCTCCCGACGCGGCCAGGATCCCACTTGTGCCCATGCATGGTGTGGGCCCCCCCGGGTCTCCTTTGGACTTCCTTGACCCTCCGGGAATTCTAATACTTCTGGCTTTTGAATCGTCCAATTTCCGAGAATATTTCCAGAACAACTTTTCTGAACCTAAAAACAACAGAAAACAAGAACTGCCTCTGTGGCATCTTGTCAATAGGTTAGTCTCAAAAAAATCCATAAAAATGACATAAAGTGTATAAGAAACAAGTAGCATATGGCATGAAAACAACATGGAACATCAGAAATTATGGATACGTTTATGATGTATCAATATCGCCAAGCTTAGTTCCTACTTGTTCTCGAGTAGGTAAACAACAAAACAAATAATTTCTGAGGTGACATGCTACCAACATAACTGAATCATCATAGTAATGTAAATCATGTAAACTAGGATCTAATGAATAAAGGTTGTGGTTTATAATTGATATCAAATAGAATAATATATAAACCATTAAGAATAACAAAGTAAAACTATTCAATGAATCAATACTAAAAGATAATCAACCGTGCAATGGTTTTTTAAAGATGATTTAAGCTTCAAGAACAACGATATAATCATCCAAGGCATCAAACTCTCACAACAAATCCTGTTAGGATCAAGTCAAGTGACAACAATATGCACGTAGGAAAATCATTAAAATAATTGTGCACTCAAAAACAAGAAAGCGTTTTGTATTGGTCCCTGAAACCAGGACGTTATGGTTAAAAGAACATTATGGGGGGTTTGTATGGTTAATCGAAGAAAGTCTCACAGAACTGAAAGTGATCATTAGACAAGAGGAAGTCTTATAATCGAAGTTATGCAAGGAGTAGTGATTGCCACACAACGGATGCACGTAGAGATATAAGTGTATGAAAGATCTCCAATGGAACTAGTGGGGGGTGCATCCAACTTGCTTGCTCACGAAGACCTAGAGCTCTTTTGAGGAGGCTCATCATTGGAATATACAAGCCAAGTTCTATAATGTAAGTTTCCCCACATAGTTATGCAAGTCATAATTTGAAAACTCTCTCCAAACTGAAGTAATGATGCTAACCAAGAACAAACGTGGAATAAATGATAGTACTGCTAACCCCTCTCTCTTTATTATCTCTCTTTTGTCCTTTCTTTCTTTTTTCTTTTTTGGACGTTTTCTCTTTTCTTTTTTTCTTTTTATATATTACATCCCTGCTAGGGTCAACACTTTATTTTACAATGAATCATCACACTTTTAGTACTCATAACCCAAACTGAAATATCTCTGATGTATATAAAACTAAATGCTCCGCCAAGTGTAGAAGTATGCAAAATAAAATGAAGCATGACAAGTAACATAATTGTGATGGATGTTGTATGGCAAAATATCTCGGAATGGTTATGGAAATGCCATGATAGGTACGTATGGTGGCTGTTTTGGGGAAGATAATTTTTTTTCTTATGTGTAGAAGAACAAGCTTCTCCCACGGGGTTTGGATGCACTGGCGAAGTTTGCACCAACTCTCACTGTGAGAATGATCAATGCACAATCCCTAAGAGGCTAGCAAATATGGATAGTGGAAATGGCAGAAAACCATAACATAGAACTCACAAGTTAAAAGATTACAGCTAAAATCAAGATCTTACAAGGCATAATTAAAATCACTCCAAGAGGGTCCATGGTAGTGACAGGTCACTATTATCTACCCTGACCGTAGCGCGTTACAAAAAGTCATCACGATTGCTATTAGCAAAGGAAGTCATATACCATTATCCTATCAACTGGCTATTTGAGTGTGGCACAGTTTCAAGCTTTTAGACCAACCATTAATTGTTTTTACTCTATAAATCAGCAAGTTTTACCATTAAGCATATTAATATCTCAAAACAACAACAAATAATAAAGTGAATCAGTTTAGTGATCTACAAGAATATGCAAGTTTTTCCCATTATACCATCTACCACAACTAGAATTTTTTATTTTATTTCCATCAAGCACCATTCAATATATATTTTTAACACAAACTCTCCAAATTATATAGCAATTAATCAAAAGAGTACTAACATAACTCTATTAAAACTAATAGCTCTGAATAAGAGATGCATGAAAAACAAGAGCTAAAGGCAGTACTAGCAAAAAGTGAACACTCACAGAACAATAAAAGTGAAAACTAGGAGTGTTCTAACCAATGAAAACGGAGAGTGTCTGTCTCCCACACAAGTATGATAGGTTCAGTAATGTTTATTGCAGCAAGGAAAAAAATATAAAAAATAAAACAGAACGGAAAATAAAAGACGCTAAGTAAATTTCATATGATGTGACCGAATAAAAAATAGTTTCGCTAGATGTGACCTCATAATTTGTTGATGAAGAAGGGGATGTATTGGGCCTCCCAAGCTTAGTAGCTTGAGTCTTCTTATAATTTTCTGGCATGAATCACGGGGGCATCCCCAAGCTTTGATCTTCCACTCTTCTTGATCACATTATATCACCCTCTTCTCTTGACCCTTGAAAACTTCCTTCACACCACACTCAAAAGGTAATTCACATTAGAGGGTTAGTGCAACAATTAAAAAAATCATGGGTTATGCATGGGCACAAGTGCTATTGATACTTTTAACATTATCTACAGCCACTGATGTTTCGTGAAGAAAAAATCCACCTGACATTGTAAAAGAGCAAATGCAAGAAAATGAAAGAATGTGCCAAAACCAGAACAGTCTGTAATGAAAAAAAATTACAGGGCACTCTAGTTTCTTAAATCAAAAAACTGAAAGAACGAAAAAGTTTTGGTATTAGCTGAGGAATAAGCACAAAAAGTTTCAGTTCATTTCGAACTTTCTGTGAATTATACGATTTTTTACAGGGTTCACCGGAAATGTGTTTTCTGCGCAGAAATCCAAACCAACTCCAACCTTTGCTAGAAAGTTTAATTGGCACAACTAATACATGAAAAAAAACATACAAAGAGTTGCTATAGAATTATACAACACCTTGACTCAAATAAAACATAGAAAACAATGCAAAAATAAAACCCAATGGCACCTTTATAGTCACCTGTTGCGGTGTGACGTTTGATGACATCAAAGCATCTTCTGGTGTTAGTGATTGACATGATCTCATGGTCTAATGATTAGAGTTACTTCGTATGTTTGATATAACAATGTAAACTTAATGACTTGATCGCATTGCTATATCCACTTTGGGTATATGATCATCACATCATTCTACCAATGGTATGACCCCATTATTAACAACATCCAATGTTCATGATCATAAACCTTGATTATCAGTTAATCAACGAGCTAGTTAAACGAGAGGCGTTACTAGGAACTCTTATTTTATTATCAGACACACATGTATCAACGATTGCGGTTAATACAATTCTAGCATGAGAAACATTTATCAGAAACAAGGAATAAGATAATAACCACTTTATTATTAACTCTTGTACATATTCCCTTCAGTCTCCACTTGCACTAGAGTCAATAATCTAGTCTGTAACCCCTTAACTCATATGTCATTCCAGTGTTATTACCATGCTTCACATGGGGTAAACTTCATCAAAAAGATCTCACATATTCAGGTCCTATTGTATTTGCACGTCTTTGTGTCTACACACATCACTCATTCTCTAATGAGATGTCTTTGTATATATTTATTCAACTGGTGAGACCTTAATTCTTCAGCTTAAACGAATGTTTCTAACATTGTGAAAATGTAGCTTCATAGTGTAAGCAATCTTAGAAATTCACCAAGTTCCATAAAGAAGTCCTTGACACAAATACTCGTGTCATTTGTTGTCAATACAATGATATACTTAGACTTTGTTGTAGTATCCTTCACAATATTTTAATTTTGAAACTCATTCAAATCCGGCGTGGAACTTGCTTCCATCCTATTGTGCCACTCTTCACATATTTTAATTGAGTAAAAAATATTTGAATAGATGACAAAACTATTAGTGTAACATATTACAACGAGTAGTTTGTCATTACAACATAGGAAAACACCTTAGCATTTCTAAAATTACAGGATCTCAACCACTATTGTCTACTCATCATATGAATTATCCCGCTATAATTCTATAGCATAGGACTCATCTGGTTGTGTACATAGCATGAAACACATGACTTGGTAATTTCATTTTAAATTATGCTCATCATATGTCAAAACATTTGAATATTGCTCAATTCGTTTCCATGTGGTAAGAAACTTCTTTTTATTTCGATATTGACTTACTTCAATACTTCATCTATTTAATTTGGGTCAACCATATCAGGCGCTTCAATCCATCTCTCAGAGATATCCATGTCCAATATCTTCTAAGCCTTTCATCAATATGAAAATCTTAACCGTGTTAATTTAATATACATATTTTCCAATAAACCATATGTCATATACATAAAGCAATAGAAATATGTCTTAGTGCTCCCACTTAATTTTGTGTAACTCTACGAGCATCTTTACTATTCATGATGGAATCAAACTCTTTTGATAACTTCATTAAGGTAATGATTCCAACTTCATTATGCTCACTTCTACCATTGAAGTTTGCATACCTTTCTAGCAACCTCCGCCGGTGACTAGGCGTGGCGGCGACGCAAGCTCCCGCGCCTGTTCACGCGTCCTGGAAGTTCATCGAGCGGCAGGGATGGCCGAGGCGCCACGCCACGGCGTCATAGGCGCGCCCTACTTTGTGCGCCGTCTCAAAGGTGCCGAGCGAGAGGAGCATCTTGCCAGAGCGGATCTCGGCGGAATTGTTTCGAGGAATATTGAAATAGTTCAAGGTGGTATATGCTAATGTTTGATTAAAAAATAGTTCAAGGGGGTAAGTGTTAATGTTTGTTAATAGGATTAACAAATATTAAAATAAAGAAATAAAATTGTTTTTTTATTTATTAAAGAAAACCCTTTGGATTTTGAGTGGGAATTAATGGAAGAATGAGTGGGTTGAGTGGAGAATCCACTCACATGATGTGGGAGAGGTGGAGATACCCAAAAAATCATGGCTGCCATCCCCTCCTTTATAAGGAGGGGTGGAAACTCCATCTCCCCCACACACACTTGTGTCATGTCTTCCTCCCTCCTCCCGCTGCTCCACCACTTGTTCGTGTGCTTGGCGAAGCACTTGACAAAGTTTTCTCCACCACACCACGCTGTCGTGCTGCTAGAGTTCCGAGGGATCCTCTACTTCCGCTGCCCCGCTGGATCGAGGGAACATAGGTCGTCATCAAGCCGTATGTGTGATCGATCACGGAGGCACCGCCAGATTGCGGTGCACATCTTCTCGGTCTTGAGATAGGTGTGAGTACGCGACTACGCCAACAACGAGATTCGATCTCGTAACGCTGTGTGTGGGTATGTTCTTCTTAAGACTCTATCTATGCCCGTTACCTTTCATCTCCTAGATTAGGTATTTGCCCTTCGGGTTTATCGCGCGTAGGAAAAGTTTTGTTTTCTATGCAACGAGCCCTTCAGTTTTCTCCCTAATGTCAACAACACATCCCCACCCGTTACGTTTCTGTCACTCGAGTGTGAGTGAAAGGGAGGCATGAACCCACTATCGAGTATAAATACTCCCTCTTGGAGCGTGAGCATGAACCCACTAAAGTCACATAGAGCGGTTCTAACATAATTATTTTTAAGGGGACTTGGAATATTGGGTATACCAGGATCTAAAAATTTCTTTGGAACCTTAGCACTAAAAGAGTAATTAGCAAGCATCATGGAAATTTCCTCATTAGGAATCTTCGTTTTGTTAGAGACAATATCTTTCATATACTTTGAATAAGGAGGCCGTGTTATAGCATCCGTCAAAGGAATTTGCAAAAAACAAAGGTTTCATCCACTCACAGAATTTTATAATGTTCTTATTCCTTTGATTTATGTTTCTTTTTAGGAAAAGGAATTTCTTTTTGTACCCAAGGTTCTGTTTCTTTACCATGCTTATTACCAATGAATTCCTCCTTAGTATACTTTGCAGTTTTAGTTTGCTTGTCAGGTTCAATTTCCGATCCTTCTTTATCAGAAGCATCACTTTTATCATTACCACTCTCAGTTTCATCATCAGAAATAGATATACTATTAGGATCTTTAGCAGGTTCAGGAGATTCTACAACAGTTTTATGTTTCTTCTTCCTTTTATTAGAAGGAGAACTATTGCTTTCAGATTGTTGAGAATCTTGTTCAATTCTTTAGGATGTCCTTCGGGATATAAGGGATCCTGAGTAGAAATACCACTTCTAGTAATTATTTCATAAACACGTTTTTCTCTAGAACCATTAGCTAGCAAAAAAAATTGCACTTTAGTAAGTTGATCAATTTGAGTTTGAACCATATGAAAATGTTTAACAAGCATTTTAACACAATTAGGGGTTCTCTCAATAATACCATGTAAATTATCAATATCTCTAGAATTTTCATTAGATGATTCTACATTCTCATATTAAAATTATCTTTCTTAACATAATTATAAAATTCATCTAAGCATTGATCCGGTGGTTTAGAATAGGGAATATATCTATTATCAAAATACTAGAGAGAGTGTACCTCGACTATGGATGCGTGAGGAATTGGCTTACAAAATTCTTCTATAGGTGGTAAATTCTTCACATCTTTAGATTTAATACCCCTCTCTTTAAGAGATTTCATGGCTTCCCTCGGCACTTCATCATTTAATTCAATCATTCCCCTCTTCTTGGGCGTTGCTGTAGGTGTTCGTTCTGGTGTTGGTGTTGGCTTAGGTATAGTCCATCATGATTTTTGGCTATATTAGCGAATAATTCTTCAGGTTCTTCTAGAGTTCTTTTTTCTGAAAACATAACCAACACAACTATCCAGGTATGTCCTAGATTCAACAGTTAGTCCATTATAAAATATATCTAGGACCTCATTTTTAGGTAATGGATTTCCAGGGCTAGCTCTTATTAAAGAACAAAATCTTGACCATTATTTTCACAACAGCATGTTGAGCACTAGCAGGAAAATATTTTTGACAGAAAGCATTAACCAAGCCCATAGGACTAGTAATAGATCCAAGTGAAAAATTATTAAACCACGTTTTAGCTTCATATTTCAACGAGAAAGGGAAGATCTTAGTAACAAAATAAGTGTGTTTCTTAGTATCATTGGAAAATAAACTACTCAAAAATGAAAGCTCATTCATTTGTTCCATAGCACTTTTAATTTCAGTCCCACAAAAAGGTTCTTTCTGAACAATAGATATGTAAGATAAATCAAGAGAGAATCATAATCCTTATCTTTAATGTATATGGGAGATGTGGAAAACCTAGCATCAGGAGAAGATTTGTATTTAACATCATGTCTTGCAGGAATACTCTTAAGAGCACTTGCACTAGTTGTAGCTTGACCTTCTTCAATAAAGTCATCATTAAGTTCAATATAGGTTTCATCAAAATCATCACTAGGCTAAGGTGAATTGACAAGTGTACTACCATTTTCAACAGGAATTTCAATGTTTTCAATTAATTTAGATTTAGCAATTGTAGCATCTAGGAAAGTACCTAGTGAACCAGTATCATCGAGCACAGTAGAAACATCATCAAAAGTATCAGGAGCATTTTCAGACTCAGCAGAAATAGCAGTGTGTGTATCATATGGTGGAATGAGAAGCTTACCCATTACAGAAGGTGAATCAAGAGCAACAGAGGTGTTTAGAGTTGTACCTCTCCTTATAGTGGATGGTAATATGGGAACCTTCCCATCACGAGTTTTTTCTATGATGAAAAGCTTGCAGCGAACAATATCATGTTCAAATGAGTAAATCAATAAAGCTATGCCCGGCAATGGCTGCATAAAATAGTCTTGATAACTCATGAGTATAGGGGATCGCAATAGTCTTCGAGGGAAGTAAAACCCAAATTTATTGATTCGACACAAGGGGAGCCAAAGTCAATTTATAAGCCTTAACAGATGAGTTGTCAGCTCAGTTGCACCTGAAAGTAGACTTGCTCGCAATAATTTATTGGTGGTAACAGTTTTACAACATCAGTAGTAGTAAAATAATAGCAGGAGTAAAATAGTAACAGCGGTAGCAATTGTGAAAACAACAATAGCAATCGTGAAAACAACATGATTAAAGTATAGACATAGGGAATGGACGAACTGGCGTTGCTTGGATAAGATAGTTCATATAATAATAACATGGGCATTGCAGATAGATAATAAATCATCCAAGTTCTAGGTAAACCATAGGCATGTGTTCCAATTTAGTCATACGTGCTCGCAATGAGAAACTTGCACAACATCTTTTGTCCTACCAGCCCGTTTGCGGCGGGGCCTCAAGGGAAACTACCCACTCCTTTTAATAAAGCACCGGAGCAAAGCATTAACACTCGTGAACACATGTGATCCTCACATCGCAGCCATGCCCTCCGGTTGTCCCAATTATTGTCACTTTGGGGCGTCGGGTTCCGGACAATGACATGAGTAAACAACTTGCAAATATGATCAAGAAATATAATTATACTTATGAAACAATAACGTGTTCATATCTGAGGTCATGACACTCGGTCCCTAGTGACAAGCATTAAGAATAAGAAGTTGCAACAACGGTATATAGCACTAACAGCCGATACTAGGCAATATGCCCTAACAATCTGGCATTAATACATGAACGATATCATCCAATCTCTTTCATCCCTCTCATCCTACAGCGGGGATTACTCACACATGGACGGGGGAATCATGGATGGTTGATGGAGAAGCGGTGGCGGTGACGATGGAGATGATATCCTTCGAATCCCCGTCCTGGCAGGGTGCCAGAACAGGAACTTCTGATCCCCGAATTGGGTTTCGAGGCGACAACGGCGCTCAGGTGCGTTTCTGGGGAATATGACGAACCCCCTGATGTTTTTGGGTTACAGGGCATAAGTAGTTGAACGGAGAGCCCGAGGGGGTGCCTGGGGCCACCACACCACTAGGTGGCGCAGCCTAGGGGGGCCCAGAGGTGGTGTGGCCCCCTCCTTGCGCCCCTCCGGGTCTCCTTGTGGCTCCGGGGGTCTTTGGTTGAAATAAGGTCTTTGGGATCTTTCCCAGGCAATTTCCTGAAAGTTGATTTTTCCGCACAAAAACAAGATACCGAAGTAATTCTACTGAAATTAGCGTTACTCCGTGTTAGTTGCATCCAAAACTCAGTTTAGAAGAAAACAATAGCTATAATGTTCGGAAAAGGAGATACGTTTGCATATGGGGCATAAGAAAACAATTAGCGTTAGTCCGTGTTAGTTGCATCCAAAACTCACAAGTTTGCATATGGGGCATAAGAGGGCTTCATCTTGAAGTAGGCTCATGGTGTTGTTGGGAGCGGTGCTCGAACCAACATCATCCCATATATGGGAGGGCCGTCTCTTCCTCCATCTTGCTGTAGGTCTTCCTCTTGCCATTTGGGAGCCCGTGTGTGGTGGCACTTGATGTAGATACCACATGATGTATACTTGTTGAGGGTGCCATGGTTGTCTTGGCCTTGCATGTGTGATCTTGTTTCTTGTGTCTCCGTCTTGAACTTGCTAGATGCTCGGAGATCTTGTTAATTGAGGTCTTGAGATCTTGTATATGTGTTGGCAATATTGTCGTAGCACTTGAAGAAGACACCTTGTGATGTGCGCTCGCCGCCATGATGTGTGTGGGGAAGTCATCGCGCACTTGAAGTGTTGGTGTAGATGTTCTCTTCTTGTGTCATCGTCTTGTAGCTTGTGTGGGATCCAACTTGGCGGTTGAAGCTTGTTGACGATGAAGCTTGCAGCATGCTTTCTCTTCATGCGTTGGGTGGCGCCGAAAGTCATTTGGATTCATTGGCTTCTTGGCCTTCTTGTTTGATGGAGCCTCGGTGGTGTCCTCCTTGTGGCACCATCTTGATCTTGAAGGAGCCAATCTTGACTTTGCCAACTTGTCGGATTTCTTGTCGTGGCACCATCTTGAGGTTGTAGGGAGTTGTCTTGTGTTGGCCTTGGCATTCTCCTTTCAGTTCATTGGTCTTGAGAATGAACCATAGGACATATGATATCTTCGCAATCGAAGCTTAGAGAGGAAGTTCTTGTAGGTGAGCTCATCCATGTCGGAGTCAACGTAGTTGTAGAGCTCCATCTTGTCCCTCATGCTTATGGAGTCATTGTCTGTGTAGTACTCCACCACGTTTGTGGATGCATAGTCGGTGTAGCACGACTCCATTTCTTCATCCAAGCTCGAAGTGTCGTAGTTGTAATAGTGGTTCATGTCATTGGAGCTCATGGAGTCGAAGTTGTTGTGGTTGGTGTGGTGCTCCGTCTTGTCGATGATGCTTGGGGAAGGAATAGTCGGTGTAGAGCTCGACATTGTGGTCGTAGTAGTGGTGGTGATCCACCATTTCATGCTCGTATTAGTGGTCATCCACCATGTCGTGCTCGTAGGAGTTGTGATCCACTATGTCGTGGTAGAGGTCATCCATGTCTAGCTCGTTATAGTCGTTGTCGTTGTTGTAGTCGTAGTGGTCCATCATGTACTCACCATAGTCATCATGGCCTCCATATGCTCCGCTCTCGCTACACATGGTTACACACAAGCACAAGTGTATATATAGAGTGTGAAGACTTAAGAGCTCAAACTTCACCTTTTAGCAAGTATTGGAACTAGTGGACCATGCCAAGAGAAACCTATAACAAAAATAATGAAGTGACTTGGGTTCTAAAGATCAAAAAATAAGCTCCAAAACACACACGGCGTATTGGTGGATAGGTAAGGCAAGTGGAAAGCAAATGGAACAACCGGAAACCAAGATATTGTAATTTCAAGTAGAGAACAACAATGATCACAAAGTAACAACAAGTGAATCTCCAAAATATATAGGGAAACGCATGCAGGGAGATAAATGGGACTAATGCAACCAAAATGTGAGCTAAGGAACCAAATGATCCTAGCCAATACTATAAAGCTCGTGTTGCACAAGTACAAGGAGAGCCGCTAGTTCGATTGCAACTTTTTTTGTGGGCTACAAGATTTGCACACAATGCACCACCTACAAGATGTTCATAGAGCTTGCGCGCTTCCTACAAATGGTATGGCAAGTGGTTCTTTCCTTTTTCTCTCTTCTTCTTTCTTTTCTCTCTTCTCTCTTTTTGCGTTTCCACTTTTTGCTAACTCACTTTGTGCCAGTATACGAAACTATGTGAACTAGCGCATACAACGGTCGCTCGGATACTACACGGTACAAGTGTCCAAAGCCCAAGAAATCATAGATTAACTATCCTCAATAGGTATGGTAATCACAAGGTAGGTTGGCTCACAAAGGAATGGAAGTGGAGGAAGAATCGCGAAGTTTTTATACCTTATTCTGGCGATCTTCAACCTTATAGTAAAAATTCGTGCTTTCTCACGAAATTGGGCTTCAATGTATGATGTCTCTCCTGAAATGGTGATGTATATGATGTTTGTGGCTTCAAAACAAGCCAAAGATCACTCAAAATCGGAGTCCCGGGTCAGAAGTTATGGCCAAAACGGGTTTTTCTGAAATTTCCTGCCCAGGGGTACCGGTGAAAACACCGGTAGTACCGGTGGAGGTACCGCCAGATGGTACCCAAAGCTGTTTTTGGCGGTAGTAACACGGAGGTACCGCTAGGGGTGGTATTACCGCTATAACACACGGTAGTACCGCTCCTTAGAGCCCGTTTTGGGCTGTTCGAGCTCGAGAACACGAAAATGGCCGATTTGGGAGGAAAAACTTGAACCAAAACTTCAAATCATAGGGGAAATAGGTGGAATTCGGCCAAGGGAACACGAAGGGGGGAGGTCAACAAGTATAGCAGCGGATCTATGGATAGAAACCTACCAAAACGCACTCAAATAACAGATCGATCCAAAAACAAATTGGGGCTATAGGGACGTCATCAAGTTAATAATAGTGGACAAGGTATGGATATTGCAAATATTGGTCATTCTGTTTTGCACACCCCAGATAGCTCTATCCAAACTTCGTAATATTTTACATTTTCCTGATGCATCCATGAGTTTACTTTCTACTCATAAACTTAGTCTAGACAACAATAGCTATATGGAAATTCACCCATTCTTTTTCTTGATTAAGGATCAGGCAAGGCAGCGAATCGTGTTAGGGGTCCTTGTCATGGTGGCTTATATCCTCTTGTTCTAGTTTCTTAGGATCCCAAGCATGCTCTTGTCACCATCCAGCCTTCATCCTCTACGTGGCATCGTCGTCTAGGCCATCCATCTTCGTTTATTGTTCGGAAAATTCTTAGGAAGCATAACCTTTTTTATTCCCAGAAATAAATCCTTACATATGTGATCCATGCCAACACGCTAGGAGTCATCAGCTAGCCTATCATGTATCAACTAGTGTGTCTACAGTTCCATTGGAACAAATATTTTCTTATGTATGGGGTCCAACTCCTCTTTCGATAAGAAAACATGCGTACTATGTAAGCTTCATTGATGATTTTAGCAAGTTTACCTGGATTTATTTTCTTAAGAACGTTCTGAAGTGTATCAAGTTTTTCTTGATTTTGAACAGTATGTTCAGCGCCAATTTGGTCGCAAAATTCTCACCATGCAAACTGATTGGGGTGGTGAATATGAAAAATTGAACAGTTTCTTTCAACATGCATGCATTGTTCATCATGTATCATGTCCTCATGCTCATCAACAAAACGGTTCTGCTGAACGCAAACACCTTCATATTGTTGAAGTAGGACTTGTTGTTCTTGCTAATGCTTCCATGTCTCTCGAGTTTTCGAATGATGCTTCTATTACAACTAATTTTCTTATAAACATGATTCCTACCAAGTCCTCAATTTCGCCACTCCCACTGAAAAAATTCTCCAACTCACACCCAGCTATGAGCCCCTACGTGCTTTTGGTTATGCTTGTTGGCCCAACCTTCGTCTGTACAACAAACATACACTCTCTTTCCGCTCAAAGCAATGTGTTTTTCTTGGATATAGTCCTCGTCATAAAGGAGTCAAATGTCTTGATATGGCCACTTCTCGTGTCCATATTTCTCGAGATGTATTCTTTGATGAAATTATTTTCCCATTTGCCTCCCTTAATCCAAATGCGGGTAGATGTCTGTGTGAAGAAATTCTTCTTCTGCCACAAGATAATTCTTCCTCTTCGACATGTACGGATAGGGGTGTGCATTCTAATGATCATTATTTGCATCTTTGTTCTTGTTGTTAATTCTCCTCCGGTTGTTGTTGAAGAAACATCTAATGCTTCAGTTCAAGAATATAGTGAAAATTCTGAAGAAAATGCATCAAACAGTACACCAAATAACACTACATAGCTGTAGAATAGGACAACATGGGACATGAACGATCCGAGGGGTGACAGGGGCGATCCCGAGGTGGATTTGGGACATATTCGCCTTTGGGAAAACGTGCAGGCCAGCAGCGCAGGTTCACGAGCCCACGGCATCGCTGTCGGACGAACGCGCCCCTTTCGTGGCTGAAACGACATCTCCTCGCCCGCACGAATCGTCAGTTGCCACGTCGTTGCCTGCCTCCGCATCAACATCACGGGAAGAGTCGGAACCAATGATTCCCTCGTCAGGTGGTGACAACGACGCTAATTTGCATGCAGATTCCCGTGCACCAATGATTACTTCATCAGGTGATAGCAGCGTGGATACCGGTCTGGATTTGCATGAGAAATCCTGAGGCTGATAGGGGTGATCCCGAGTTGGATTTTGGGACAGATTCGCCTCTCGGATGCGTGCAGCACAGCAGCGCAGGTTCAACAGCCCGGTCCCCGCCCGTTCCTCGTGTTTATCGCCCACGGCATCGTTGTCGGACGAACCCGCCCCTTAAGCGGCTGAAACGGTGTCTCATCGCCCTCACGAATCGTCAGTTGCTACGATGTCGCCTGCCTCGGCATCAACATCACGGGAAGAGTCAGAACCAATGATTGCCTCGTCAGGTGGTGACAGTGACGCTGACTTGCATGCAGATTCCCATGTGCTAATGATTACTTCGCAAGATGACAACAAGTGGATCCTAGTGTGGATTGGCTTGCGGATTATGGTGGATCTTCTGTGTATACCTCTCCTACACCTGCTTCTGTTGCACCTCGCACCGGTTACAACAAGGCATTCAAAAACCAGAATAATTACAGATGGTACTATTCATATGGTAAGAAGACAAATATTTATAGTGGTAATATTGTCAAGTATGGTCTACTAACATCCACAGGAGAACCCAAAATTTAAACGAAGCCCTCAATGATTCAAAGTGGAAACAAGCTATGGATGAAGAGTATGATGCACTTATTCAACAAAATCTGGCACCTAGTTCCTCCCACTTCCAACAATAAATTATTGATTGCAAGTGGGTGTATCGTGTCAAGAACATGATAATGGCACTGTGGATAGGTATAAAGCACGTCTTGTTGCAAAAGGATTAAAAAACGATATGGTTTGACTATGAGGATACTTTCAGTCCTGCTGGTAAGGCTGCTACTATCAGAATTGTCCTTGCTATATCAGTTTCTTGAGGCTGGAGTCTAGGACAGCTAGATGTGAAGAACGTGTTCTTACATGGTGTTTTGGAAGAGGAGGTTTATATGAAACAACCACCAGGTTTTCAGTCTTCCGCTAATCCAAATTACATTTACAGACTTGATAAAGCTTTATATGGTATGAAACAAGCTCCTCAAGCTTGGTACTCTCGCCTGAGTTCAAAGTTACACACTCTTGTTTTTTCTTCCGTCCAAAGCTGATACTTCCCAGTTTCTCTATGATAAGTCGGGACTCATGTTCCTCTTAATTATATGGATGCAATCATTGTTGCAAGCTCATCCGATTCAGCCCATTCTCTTTCAACTTGAGTTCAGATTTTGGTCTCAATTATCTTGGAGTCATTATTCTAGGTATTGAAGTTCACAAACTCCAATGGACTGCACTTAAGTCAGGAAATGCTACAGACTTATTGGCGCGTGTTGGTATGAGCTCTTGCACACCATGTCTAACACCTCTCCATTGACTGGCTCCTCTAGGATATGAGGATATTAAACAGACATTGTGGGACTACGGTGTGTGACTTTGACCTGACCTGATCTTTCTTTTTCAGTTAATAAGGCCTGTAACATTATAGGAGCATTGTTGTTGCATGGTTTCAATCAGTGGCAGAGCTAAGGCCCGGCGACCCGGGAAGCTAACACTAGTGGAAACAGGGCCACTAGTCCCGGTTGGTAAGGCCCATTGTCCCGGTTGTGCAACCGGGATGGGCCAGCCGGGACGAATGCCCCCATTGGTCCCGGTTGTGCCAGGACCCGGCACGAATGGGGCGTACCACGTGGCGAACCTTGCCAGGGCTATTAGTCTCGGTTCTTAACACGAACCGGGATGCATGCCCCTTTTGCCGCGACAGATTTTTTATGTTTTGTGTTTATTATTTTCCTTTTTATGTTTTGCGATCCCCAGACCTCCCGGTGGCCTCTCCCCGGATCCCAGGAGAAGAGATTAGCCCGGTGGCCCTTCCCCGGACCTTCCGAATCCCACGAGAAGAGAGGAGCCTCGGTGGCCCCTCCTCGGAGCTGCCGGATCCCACGAGTGAATACGTAATACATATATATAGTAAAAGAAGGAACACTTATATTACAGAAGCAAAGTATATCGAGCATTACATGACCGATGGAATGAATTACAAAATCGAATTCAGTTCCAACTGGGGCTATAGTACTCTCCCATTTAGGACCTCTGCATCTAAGAAGCCCGCAATTTCCTCCTGAATTGCTCGTATGCGGTCCCTTGGTAGAAGACCGTCCTGGAGCCGTTTGATCTAATATAAAGAAGAGTGGTCATATATTAATGAAAGTAAGTAACTAAAATAGATGGTAATAAGAAGAATTGACGACTAACGTACATGTAGCTGCTATAAATTTCTGCCCTTGGGACATGTCGTCTGACGAATGAACTCGCAAACGTAGCATCCGCACAAGTGATTTCCGTCTCCTTGTTGCAAGCACTTTACGAGAAATGGTTTCAATCAAAATAATAATCAACCAGCCATGATAATGGTATCGACACTAGAATAAAGGAGATGCGCGCGGATTAGATAGTACTTACTTGCACAACATCAAATGTAAGCTTTGATTTCACATTCACTGGGA
>JAPCYS010000351.1:0-49549 GCA_028641055.1 Alopecurus myosuroides
TCGTCCTTCATCCGAGTTCCCGCTGACAGCTTTGGTTCCTAATCTTGGCTGCTTCTGTAAAGTCGTTGGGCAAAACCAAGGGGACAGACTGGTATCACTGTGCCAAACACAGAGTAGGCCCCCCTTATCCTGCCACCGCCTGCTTCCATGCTGTCACTGTCAGACAGGCCGGTCCCAGATGAACAGTAGTTCGAACAGTGCCAAGTACGGACCCAGGATACGCGGGATCCTGTGTCAGAACGGCTCCTTTGACTTTCTGGCCCGAGTAGGTTCCCGCCAATTTTACTCGGGCCAACTCTTCTACTCGAATGGACAGAACTTGATTGATATCTCCTTCTGGTCATCTTGAGGTGAAACCGAGTAGCTGTCAACCGGGTAGCGAGTACCGGGTAGGCGGCTACTCGACCAAACCTCTCTTTTGTTAGTCGCTTTCACCACTTGCCTTTACCCTACTCGGGGGTAACCCCCCGACAGGCCCCGTTTGACAGTGAGTAAATGTCACATCACTCTGTGTTTGACAAAGTCAGCCCACGGGGTAGATACATGCATGCGCACACGTCAGCAGGCCCGAAGGCCCTCGAAATGGCAGACAGTATAAATGCCACTCTTGCTTCCATCGCCTCCCTCCCCCACCATTCCGGACCCAAATCTAGCAAAAAAAAACCACTTTGCTCCGGCCCCAATGCTTCCCTCCTTCTCCCCCAACCTTGAGGCGGTTCTGCGAGGAATGGAGGACGCCGTCGCATCATCTGCTGCCGGCGCGGCCCACCATGTCGGTTGGACCTCATGTCCGGATCCGATGCACGGGAATAACGCCGGCGCGGCATCTGCTGTCGTCGCCGCAGGTGCGGCCGGCCATGGCGGTTCGCTGTGATCGCCTCCTCCGGCGGTGGAAGCTCCGGGACTCCCTCTACTGTCCGATCTGGGGGAACCCATGGGGGAGGTACCGGCGTTCGAGGAGGTGGTCTCCGATGAGGAGTCCGAGGTGCTTCCCTGAACATATATATATATATATATATCTAGCCCTAGTTTAGTATTTAAGATCCAATGGTTTGTAGAGACATGCAAGAAAGTTGGATCTGGAGACGGGGATTCTACATATGCAACTGCGAACCCAGCGCCCCCTATTACCCATCGGTCGGAACAGTGTAGTTGAAGTTTATTTCATAAAAAAATCCACATTAAGCCTTGTAACTGACTGTTTGCCTGGGCTTGAATCTATTCCCGGGTCCGCTAATGATTTTAGGTCCTGGATTCTAGAGCTTGTAGAATAGAGCGATTGGTATATGCAAGTTAAGAATTATCTATACATGATTTTGATGGCATTTTGTCTATCTGCAAGTTCTATTGTCCCATTCGAATGTGGGCATAAATTCTAGGCTTGTTATTACATATTAAGTTCATTAACTAACTGCATATATGTGGTACCATTTATGTTCTGCTTAAATTTTTGTATGCTATTTAAGCAAAGATTGATGTCATTAGTTTATCAATGGCATGGTTATTTGATTTAAACTAGTGTTAGTTCGTGCATTTTAAAAATGACCTAGAATTAGAGTGTGGTGCTAACTTTTGTTTCATTTCTAATTTGAAGCATTTCGATGATGGCGTATCATCTGACAAGGAGTCTCGCGATGCTAAGACCAGACATGTTCTTAGAAAGCTGCATAATGGGCAGATTAGGTACCGTCGTCGCGCCGGCATGCTGTTGCCCCTTCTGCTGCAGGATCATTGACACGAGCATCGTCAGCATGATCCAGCATGCCAGCGGCATTGGACGTGGCTCGGAAAACCGCGTGCCTGCTGTTAGGGCCAAGCACGCTCCCTACGGTGTGTTCTTAAAGAAGTTGCTCGCGCGCAATATCTGCTTAGGGCTCGCGCATCCTCATCTGAATCCCAATCACCAAGACAAAAATCCTTGGAGGAGCCAGTAATGTTGTCGCTTGTGCCGAATGCTGCAATGGTGTCGTGATGAACTTAATTTGAATAGTTGTGCTACTAGCTAATGTTCTGGTTTGGACAAGTAATATATGTAAGAACTTCATTAGTATTGTGAAAGAATTCCTCGTGTGTGTAAGAATTTTAATACTATATATGTAGTAATGTTGCTTCAGCCAATCATGATTTTAGGATGCATAAATATGGTATAACTTAATAATAAGTGGACGTGTCACGTCCATTTAGTACTCGATCATGCCCAATAAGTCAATCCTTGTGGAAAACTCGTTGATCTAATGGATCAATGGTTTTTAATTCTTCATTTAATTAGTAGAAAATAAATAACTAATGGTAAGAATGCAACCTTTTTCGTATTAGCAAAGATTTACATTTGAAAAACCTTCAATTTATGGGACAACATGCCACAATTGGCAGCTATACCCCTTTTTACCCTAATTAACACATAGACCCTCAATTTTAAAAAATTCACAACCAAACCTAACATCTGTGCGCCTAAATTACGACTGCTAACAGCCGCGCGTGCGCTAAAAAACGAAACAGTCTCACACGGGGTCCCACTCGTCAGCGTCACAGGCGCGCGCATGCTAAATCTTCATCGAAACAGCCTCACACGGGGTCGTACTCGTCAGCGTCACGGTTGCCGCGCTCCCTCGCCCACTCTCGGCTACTTCCCCACTCAAAAGGATCACTCTGCCCCCCTCCCAAAAAAACCCAGTGCCTCCACTTCGCTCACTGGGCGGCGGCTATCACGGCGGCGCCCTCCCTAGCTTCCCCGTCCTCACCGACATCCTCAACCAACGACTGGTAAGTGATGGTTGTCTCCCTTCCCTTCCTCAACCAAACGATTCGATCTAGGTTAGATGGCTGCGGATCTAGGTAAGATGCCGGCGGATGTAGGTTAGATGCCGGGGGCCACCAGCCATGGATTTAGCTCACGGTACCATCACTGGTATCGCGAAGATCAATTCCCCCACCCAGATGGAGATCCACTAGAACAAGGCCTTGGAGCTCGCAAAGCCCCTGTTCTTCAGATCCCCAAGGTAAATACTAGCATATAAATTAGTATCTCCATTCGCCTTTGTAGCTACTTGTTTGATTTTTCTTATTTTCATATTTGGTTGTAGCACTCTAGTCGAGGTTGTAGCTTCTGCACCATGTATCCTTATCCTTATGAAACTCGTAACTGGATGGAGATTCGTCACAGTAAAATTCCAACTAGGGAGGTAAATGTTCTACGATCTCATTAATTTTGTTTTGTGCTTATTAGTATGAGGCTACTTTTTTGTTTTCCATTGCTAAACATCTGTGATTGGTACATGTGCCAATGATTGAAGTGTGCACCCGATCTTGATGAGATAATCGAGCATTTACCTAGTGTTGTGTACATCCATATTGGTTCTGCATATTCCTTGGTAAAATGTGCAATGATCTCATTAATTTTGTTTTGTGCTTATTAGTATGAGGCTACTTTTCTTGTTTTCCATTGCTAAACATCTGTGCTTGATACATGTGCCAATGATTAAAGTGTGCATTCGATCTTGATGAGATCATCGAGCATTTACCTAGTGTTGTGTACAACCACATTGGTTCTGCATCTTCCTTGGTAAAATGTGCAATGATCTCATTAATTTTGTTTTGTGCTTATTAGTATGTGGCTGTTTTTCTTGTTTTCCATTGCTAAACATCTGTGTTTGATACATGTGTCAATGATTAAACTGTGCACTCGATCTTGATGAGATCATCGAGCATTTTACCTAGTGTTGTGTACAACCACATTGGTTCTGCATCTTCCTTGGTAAAATTTTCTACGATCTCATTAATTTTGTTTTGTACTTATTACTGCGAGGCTACTTTTCTAGTTTTCCATTGCTAAACATATGTGCTTGATACATGTGTCAATGATTAAACTGTGCACTCGATCTTGATGGGATCATCGAGAATTTTACCTAGTGTTGTGTACTACCATAATTGTTCTGCATCTTCCTTGGTAAAATGTTCCACGATCACATTAATTTTGTTTTGTACTTATTAGTATGAGGCTACTTTTCTTACTTTCCATTGCTAAACATTTGTGCTTTATACGTGTGCTAATGATTAAACTGTCTCTGCCAATGATTAATATGCAGCAATGTGTCTAGCAGTTTGGTTACTATAGCAAATAGCATGCAGAACAAGTTCAGTTGTGCCTCATTTTACTATAGTAGGTAAATCTGTCAGAATTACTGCGTGTCATCTGTATATACCATGGTTGGCAATGAGCCTCACTATTACACTTTTATTTGTTTTGTTGCATGTGCTGATGATTAGACTGTGCTGATGGTTGGCCTTGTAGTTGATGATGTGCTAAACATGTATGATGCCTTTTTTTGCAGGGTTTGCGAACCTATGGTTGTGGCTTCAGAATGGATGGATCAATGGGAGAAGTGTTGTGGAACAATTGCATGTGCGTTTTGAGAGCATTAAGGATGCTAAAAACTGACGTGGAACCTGTGGATGTGCCTTTGGAATGGATTGGTGACAAGGAAAAGTGACGTGGAAACTGTGGATGTGCCTTCGGAATGGGTGGATCACTAGGAAAAGTGACGTGAACCGTATTGATGAGAAACTATTTAGTTTATGATGTGCACCTGTTTAGATGCTGAGGTGCACCTGCTGTGATGTGAAACCTATCGATGACATGAAACTATTTAGTTAATGATGTGAGCCTGTTGTGATGATGGCGAGTAACCTTTGTGATGCTGGTGTGAACTGGTGTTAATTCTAGTTATTATTATAATTCTATTTATTATAAATATCCTTGTTGTGATGATGGAGGGTAACCTTTGTGATGCTGGTGTGAACTGGTGAACTGACAGCTGGGCCCGTGCAAAAAAAAACGTTAGGAACAACCGCGAGAGAGCGCGGTCGTCGTCGGTCAAAGCAGTCAAACCTGGCAGGATGTGTGGGTGCGATGAAAATTCGCGACGTACTATGTGACCAAGCCAGTTTCGTCTAAGGCAACTGGGCTCTTAGTGGGCTACTGGGCCGGAGACGAAAATCCGCGACGTAAAAGTAGCAAAACGTCGGGCAAACCAGTTTGCGACGAACCAAACAAATACGTCGAGACCAAACTCCACTTTTCATCCATTCGCGACGGAAACGCTCGACGTTATCAAAACGTGCCGCTCAAAACGTTCTGGATCGCGAGGAATTTGGTAGTGTTTAGCGACATTTAGGGAAACTTTAAAGTGCCCCTAAATATCAAGCTGATCGACTGCCTCACTTTCCTCAATCTTCAAATCCTCATAGTTCTTCACTAGGCTTTGAAGATGCGTTTCCTTCACGCGGGCATATCCTTGATGGATGGTCTTGATTGTCTCCAACGCATCCTTCACCGATTTCTTTCCGACGAGGTGCCGCATCACGTCTCGTGGCACGGCGGAATAGAGCGCCTTTAGCGCCTGGTGATCCTTCCGGTACTTCGCGCCTCCCTTGACGTAATCATCGCCGCCTGGATCAACGGCCTCCCAGATCTCCTTAGCTTCCATGGGCACCTCCATGTTTATGGCTC
Source organism: Alopecurus myosuroides (assembly GCA_028641055.1). Classification (NCBI taxonomy): domain Eukaryota; kingdom Viridiplantae; phylum Streptophyta; class Magnoliopsida; order Poales; family Poaceae; genus Alopecurus; species Alopecurus myosuroides. The sequence continues at coordinate 5,510 of JAPCYS010000351.1, forward strand.
ATAGCCCGTAGTCCTTGCGATCAAGGGGGTATAACGCTGCCCCCACCATCTCCATCACTGGTCCCGAGTTCTCGCCTTCCTTCACCAACGCCATGACCTTCTAGTTTTTTCAGAAAATCATGGAAGCCTAACCTGGCTCTGATACCAATTGTTGGAATTGGCACCCCTCTGGGTATTCTTCGGTCTTTATCTTCGTTCATGCTAAAAACTTATCTCCGTACATTTTCAGCCCATTTTGAGAAAATTTCTTTAAGAACTTTTCTGAAATACAAAAATAGCAGAAAACAACAACTGGCTTGGGGTATCTTGTTTATAGGTTAGTGCATGAAAATATCTTAAAAACGTGTGAAAACGGGTAGAAAACATAAAGGCATTGGATAGAAAACAAGTATGGAACGTAAAAAAAAAGTATAGATACGTTTGCAACATATCAAGTAATATATTTTTAGGGTGCAAATATTATTTAACAATTTCATATTGTGAAATATGCTAATTATTACACATCTTCATCTCATAAAATGGCACTAATGTTTTTCAGCTATTTCTTATAAACATCCCCAGCATTGAACAAATATGCGACCACATACTCTAGCGGTTTCTTCTCCTTCTTTATTTCGCCTATCTGTTTCTGCATATAAATCATCTTCTGATCATTTTCTCCCACCTTCCTCTCATGCATAAGTTTATTGATTTGTTCTTGCTAATACTATACGATTTCCTGAAGCTTCTTCGTCTCATCACCCAAACACGGTCTCTGGATGATTGATTCAACTGCACCATAAGTCCTAGCTCTTCTTTCGTCTTCATACTTCTCCAATAGAGCCCATAGTGTTTTTTCAATGGCATTGGCCATTCCTTATCCGCCGAGTGAATAGTATCACATCCAATACCGTACAAATAAAATTAATCTTAAATTTTATACAAATGCAATGCTCAACATATTTTGGTCCCTATTGTAAGTAGATGCTATAATTCACATATTGTAGTATAACTTACCATAGATCCACAACCCATAAACCTTCGTCCAGTGTCAGATTCTTTGAAGGCTACAAATTTTTCTAGTTGGCCATGGGAATTACAGACTTGCTTGACCCGGGTAGCTATGCCCATAAAATATTCATCGCAAATAGTATCTGGTATCTACGGAATAATCAGAAACATACTAGTTATCACCAAAAAATCACCCTAATCAGAAACATAGTAGTTATCATCGAAGAAGAAAAATGTGGCTTCCAAACTTACCCTAATCCTGGGAAGAAAGAACATCATATCTAGGTCGTTTTACCATAAAGCCGCAATTATATATCCACGACAATTATATCCTCCACTCAACCGTGCATGATACAACCTCATTTATAATAGATAGATGTAATGTTTCTTATTATAGTTTTGTTAAAATGATATCCATAACACTCTTATTTAGCAACCAGTGTCCTCGAAAATATCGATGTGTCATTTTTGACTTATTTTACTTCATTTCAGCCAAATTAATAACATTCTACCAATCTACAATACGTCATATCACTCTTTTCCATAGAAATTCCCGCCGCAATGCGCGGGGCATTCTTCTAGTTCCTAAAAAGAATTATCACAAGTACCATGCACCTTATAAAGATATAGTTCCTACTAGTAATATAGAAGTGCGTGCTATTAATCCTGCTGTTCCTGAGCGGTATGTTGAAAATATGCCTTTTCCTGCTAAAGTGAAATATAACTCTATGGTTGCTAGTGTGGTTAATAAGAGTAACACGAAAACAATTGAACCTGATGAACAAATAACTGTTGAACCTGTAGTAGCAATAGCGAAAGATCTGTATGTGGAAATTTGGAGGATGAACACATTGTCTTCTGTGAGGATGCTTCTAACATTGTTTCCCATCCTCATAGACCTGAGAAAACTAGTGTTCATGTGCTTTTTGTTAAGATTGGTGATCATTGCTATTATGGTTTATGTGATATTGGTGCTAGTTCTAGTGTTATACCTTATGAACTTTATAGAGAAATTATGAATGAAATTGGTTCTTGTGAGCTTGAAGATATTGATGTGGTTATTCATCTTTCTAAGAGAGAAACTATTTTTCCTATTGGTATTGTTAGAGACGTGGAAGTATTATGTGGTAAAACTAAATTTCCTACTATTTTTCTAGTACTTGGTAAGGCTTCTAGTAAGACTTGTCCTATTGTTTTTGGTAGACCTTTCCTGAACACTTGTGGTGCTATTATAGATTGTAAAAGAGAGAAGATTTTGACTAAATTTGATGGAAATTCTTATGAGTTCAATTTCTCCAAATTTGCTAGAGCACCTTATGAATCTAAATTCCCGATGAGAATTTTAAAGTTGAACAACTTGCTTCTATTGCTCTTGCTCCTAACAATGCTTTGCAACAACATATGGAGAACCATGAGAGTGAAGTATTTATGGAAGAAAGAAATGATATTGACGATATTCTTATTCGTCAACTAGTGATACTGAAACACAACTTACATGTGGAAGACTTGGGTACCACATTACCACCCAAGGAGGATCATGTCTTTGATTTAGAACCTTTACCTGATGATCTTAAATATTCTTATATCAATGATAAGAAAACATATCCTGTTATTATTAGTCCTAAACTTTCAGGTGAAGAAGAGGAAAGATTATTGGGAATTTTGAAGAAACATTGTGGAGCTATTGGATATAATCTTGATGATTTGAAGGATATTTGTCCTACTATATGTCATCATGCTATTAATATTGAGCCTGATGCAAAGCCATTAGTTGAACATCAACACCGTTTAATTCCTAAGATGAAGGAAGTGGTAAGAAATAAGGTATTTAAACTTCCGGATGCTGGTATTATTTTCCCTATTGATGATAGTAGATGGGTGAGTCATGTGCAATGTGTCCCTAAGAAAAGAGGAACGACTGTTGTACCTAATGAAAACAATGAGCTCATTCCACAAAGAGTAGTAGTTGGTTATAGAATATGCATTGATTTTAAAAAGGTTAATAAAGTTACTAACAAAGATCATTATCCTTTACCCTTTATTGATCAAATCCTAGAGAGGTTTTCTAAGAGAACTCATTTTTTGCTTTCTTGATGGTTATTCTGGGTTTTCTCAAATTTCTGTTAGAAAACAAGATCAAGAGAAGAAGACCTTTACTTATCCTTATGGTACTTATGCTTATAGACGTATGCCTTTTGGTTTGTGTAATGCTCCTGCTACTTTTCAAAGATGCATGTGTGCTATTTTTCATGGTTTTTGTGAAGAAATTGTGGAAGTATTCATGGACGATTTCTCCGTCCATGGAACTTCATTTGATAATTGTTTGCACAACCTTGATAAAGTTTTACAGAGATGTGAGGAAACTAATATTGTTCTTAATTGGGAGAAATACCACTTTATGGTTAATGAAGGAATTGTTCTTGGACATAAAATTTCTCAAAGAGGTATTGAAGTCGATAGAGCTAAAGTGGAAGCCATGGAGAAAATGCCATGTCCTAGGGATGTTAAAGGTATTCGTAGTGTTCTTGGTCATTCTGGTTTTTATAGGAGGTTTATTAAATATTTCTCTAAAGTATCAAAGCCTCTTACTAATCTTCTTCAAAAAGATGTACCATTTGTTTTGATGATGATTGTAAGGAAGCTTTTGAGACTTTAAAGAAGGCTTTAACTACTGCTCCTATTGTGCAACCGCCTTATTGGAATTTACCTTTTGAAATTATGTGTGATGCTAGTGATTTTGCTGTAGGTATTGTTCTTGGACGGAGCATAGATAAGAAGTTGAATGTTATTAATTATGCTAGTAAGACTCTTGATACTGCTCAAAAGAATTATGCTACTACTGAAAAAGAGTTCTTAGCTGTAGTTTTTGCTTGTGATAAGTTTAGGCCTTATATTGTTGACTCGAAGGTTACTATTCATACTGATCATGCTTCTATTATATACCTTATGGAAAAGAAAGATGCTAAGCCTTGGCTTATTAGATGGGTGTTGCTTTTACAAGAGTTTGATTTTCATATTGTGGATAGGAAGGGTGCTGAAAATCCTGTTGCTGGTAAGTTGTCTAGGTTGGAAAACATTACTTTTGATCCTATTCTTGTTAATGATAGTTATTTAAATGAACAATTGGCGGCAATAAAGGTGAAACCCCAACATAGTCCTTGGTATGTTGATTGTGCTAACTATATTGTTTCAAAGTATTTGCCTCCAACACATACTACTCAACAAAGAAGAAAATTCATCTATGATTTGAGGCATTATTTTCGGGATGACCCACATTTATATAAAGAAGTAGTAGATGGTATTATGAGAAGATTCTTTTCAGATCATGAACAACGTGAAATATTGAAAAAGTGCCATAGTAGTGCTTATGGAGGACATCACGCTGGAGATAGAACCGCACAGAAGGTTCTACAATCAGGTTTCTATTAGCCTACCCTCTTTAAAGATGCACGTAAATTTATTTTATCTTGTGATGGATGTCAAATAGTAGGAAATATTTCTAGACGTAATGAAATGCCTATGAGTTATTCTCTTGCTATTGAACGTTTTGATTGTTGGGGATTTGACTTTATGGGTTCTTTTCCTCCTTCGAATAGTTATACACATATACTTGTTCCAGTTAATTATGTTACTAAATGGGTAGAAGCTATACCTACTAAAAGTGTTGATTGTGAGACCTCTATAAAAATGCCTAAAGATGTTATTTTCCCTAGGTTTGGTGTGCCTAGATATCTTATGACTGATGGAAGTTCTCATTTTATTCATGGTGGTTTTAGAAAGAAAAAAACCTTGATAAATATGATTTTAATCATAGATTGCCTCAGCTTATCATCCTCAAACCAGTGCGCATGTAGAATTATCAAATAGAGAAATTAAATCTATCTTGCAAAAGACTGTTAATAAATCTAGGAATAATTGGTCTGACAAGTTGAATGATGCTTTATGGGCTTATACAACTGCTTGTAAAAATCCTATGGGTATGTCTCCTTATAAAATGGTTTATGGAAAAGCTTGTCACTTGCCTTTAGAATTAGAACACAAATCTTATTGGGCAGTGTAAGAATGAAATAAAGATTTTAAACTTGCTGGTAAGAAAAGAATGCTTGATTTGAATCGTTTAGATGAATGGAGATGTGAAGCTTATGAAAATGCCGAGCTCTTTAAAGAAAAAGTTAAACAATGGCATGATAAAAGAATCCTTAAAAGAGAGTTTCATGTCGGTGAGAAAGTTCTATTGTATCGGTCTCGTCTCAGATTTTTTGCAGGAAAATTGATGTCCCGATGGGAAGGACCTTATGTTATTGAAGAAGTGTATCTTTCAGGGGCAATTAAAATTGCTTCCCTCAAGGATAACACTACACAAGTGGTAAATGGGAAAAGACTCAAACATTATATTTCTGGGGATTCCTATGATGAAGATGTCGACGTTATTCGTAATGACTCAGGAGAAATTCATCGGAGGGAAGATTCTAGAATCCATAGAGTCAGTTTTAGAATATGTAAAAGTTCTGTTAAGAAAAAGTTCGCTAAATACCTTTTAAGTTACTAGGAATCGTGCCCGTGCGTTGCAACGGGAAACAATAATAATTTTATGGAAATAGTCTATTTTAAATCTGAAATCGTAGAGGTGTGGCATATCAAACTCTATACTTCAAATCTCTGTGTTCGTACCCTCACACCGTGTGAATCCCGATCTAAGTTGAACCTTGAACCTGATTTTAATAGAAAAAAAATCAAAATTGTTGCTCTTACTAACTTTATTGGCCTGCATCCAAGCCGTGGATATGGATCCTTGTCTTTACAATCCCTGCAGTTCTTTGACTTTGAGTCGCTCACATATGGGTCTCACCTCTAGTGGGCCCTACATTTCATGGACTCAAAGTCAGACTCGTATCTAGGACCCGCCGGGCTCCTGCTTCTGGCTCTCATGGAATCGACAGGGGATGGATAGGATCGAGCGAATACTCAGTATTCTACACCTCAAGACAACGCCGTCATAGTCGATTCTGGTGTCGAACGACCCGGAGACACCACACACTGGTTAGGTGCGACGAGGTTCCCCTAGAGCGCACTGCAGACGCGCGAGCGCACGGCGGTGATCCGTACTGGCCGGAGTAGGAGACGGCGTGGGAAGAGGAATCGAGGATGCGCGCCTCCGGGAGACTTTGGATTGTATAGGATGGTGGCCTAAACCAGGACGCCGGCGGCCGGATGGCAGTGGACAGACGATACCAGCAGGGGGATTAAAAGCAAGAAAAAAATGGCATAGCTCGCTTCGCCGCCATGCCCTGCTGCTGATATTCGACATGCCACAAATACGGCTGATTGATTTGGTAGGAGGCTAGCTACGGAACTCTGAACTCTGCAATTACAAAGCTAGCTTTGGTCAATTCTTTCTTCCGACAAACATACAGATATAGGCGACATCGAGCCGCAATGTAGGCTGTAGTTTGTAGAGCAAGAGCAGCGGTCAGGGTCTCGATGAAAGCGACCACTGCATGAACCTAATTCGGATCGATGGAGCCGGCCGCGCGAGTAAGAATCGGCACCTGTCCTCGTCCTCGTTCTCCCGAGCTCCACGATTTTCGTGACTTGTTAGGCTATAGAATGGTGGCCTAAACCTGGACGCCAGCGGCCGGCTGGCAGTGGACAGACGATACCAGCAGGGGATTAAAAGCAAGAAAAAAATTGCTATAGCTCGCTTCGCCGCGATGCGCTGCTGCTGGTATTCGACATGTCACAAATACGGCTGATTGATTTGGTTTCGGCGAACGTCTCCTCCGGCCACAGGTTTCGGCTAGTTTGGTCATCGAAGGCCACAACGTCTAGGCGATAGTTTCATCATAGCTTTCGCCACGTGAGCGAGATGTTCCCTGCACGAGTCCTGTAAGCGTCTCCTCTGGTCCATAATTTATATAGATAGCTGGTCAGGCTTAAAGACGGTGCACCATGTATGTGTTGGACTCAGATTAAGCCAGGAACTGCCATATAGAGGAAGAGACAAAACGGGAACCGGACAGTGTACCTGAACGGATACGAATTGAGCCCAGCTAACCTCCCGCGGTGTAACAAACCAACTGTGACGTAAGGACGGACCAAGTAACCAACCAAGGAAGCCTTAGTTCCTTTATTATTAGGTAGAGATTGTTTATTGATTTTTGGAAAATATAAAAAATAACGAGCCGAAGAGGAGTTGGAGAAGGTGCCCGGAGGCACCACACCACCAGGTGGCGTGGGCCCACCCTAGGTCGCGCCATGCTATGGTGTGAGCATCCCGGAGCCCCTCTCCGACTCGTTTTCGACCTGGACTTTCCTTTCGTTACGCATATTTTTTCTATATAATCCCCCAGGTCCCCCGAGGTCCGTATATCGTTTTCCCGTCGTGTTTCTGTTTCATGTTGTTTTTGCCAGGGTCTGTTTTCAGTTTTAGAAGCACCATGGTCTCCACCAACAACAATAAGAGGAAGGGTGATGAAGGGATGAACCTTGGACCCGGAGAATAAGGATACCTGGTCCTAGGCCCAAGACTGAGGCCCAATACGGGAAGCCTTTGGACTATTCTAGAAGGCCCAGTTGAAGCCCACCCGCGATGCCTTGCGGGATAAGATAGGAAACTTGTAACCGACATAGGTTTAGAGTTCGAGTCCTCCCCAGGTACGGTTTGAGACCTGGCCACCTATATAAGGCCAGGAGAGCCACCGGGAGAGGACCAAGCAATACCGCACCACCAAGCCTTGAGCTCGAGATCATACTCTCGACTTGAGCAATCCCCATTGTAACCAATCTATTCGATAATAAAAATCGACAGAGGCAGCAGTAAGGGTTTTACCTCTACGAGGGCCCCGAACTGGGTAAATTGTGCCTCCTGTCTAGCCGATCGTCACCAGCGTCCACAGGTTCTCCTATTCGAAACCCTATGGGTTCACCCGAGGTACTTGTCGAGATGTAGATTCGACAATTGGCGCCGTCTGTGGGAACTGCGGGTGCTGGATCTCCGGCATCTTCGGCTTCATCATCCAACTCACATTGGAGACCTTGGACCTTGACTCCGGCCAACCCTATTTGGATCGGATCTGTCGTGGTCACCCCTCACTCGCCGGAATCACGCCCGGTATTTAGCGACCTGGAGAAGAGCGTCACCTTGACGTTCGGAAGCTTAAAGTTCTACACCAACAAAGACGGGATCCTCCACTTCCCTGAGGAATCAGGATCTGAGTCAGGAGCTGTCGACTCGAGCCCCTACCTGGAGAAAAGTGGCGAGTCCATCCGCTTCAACGCCAACAACTTCCATACCCTCTCTACAGAGGAACCCTCTCGGGTCAAGAAAGCTTTCCGAGTTACGCCTAGGACACACGAGCCACGACTGGCTCAGGTATGCATGGCAGGATCGGAACAACCACCCCTAGAAACATAACACAGCGCAGGAGAGCGTGCTGAGATCGACGTCTCGCGTGGCGCTTGGGATCGAGCAAAGGAGGCCATCCGAACGAGCGTGCCACCTGTGGCTGGAGCGCCACATGAAGATATGGTCGCCTACCACTATCATCTAGTGAGAGCGGCCACCGCGATTAAAGAAGCTTGGATAGATCTAGCCCATCGGAAAAGATTGGCGGATGAATCGAGTCAACGCCGAGCCGAGCTGTCCCTAACTCCTTCTGTCGGAACCCGACCCGCAAGGAAGGGATATGCGTCGAGAACGGCATCCATGGACGAAGAACCCCTAGGAGGGATCAGCAGTCCCTCGGACCTTCCCTCATGAGGGTTGACGAGGAAGGAAACGTCTATCCGCAAACCCTGCTGCCGCAGTCTTAGCCGCAGCAACCTACATGCAGATGAACCAACCAGGGGAAAACGACCCCCGAGCAGAGCAATACAAGCAAGTTCGGAAAGGATTAGGCATGGCAGCCTCACGGCTCGCCTATGATCGCAGGAAAGCCTCCGAACAAAAGGAGAAAGAGAAAGAGAAGGAAAAAGAGAAGGAAGCGTCAGGCAAGCATAGGAGTACTTCACCCAGAAGAGAAAAATCGCCTCGCCATGGTCAGGGAAAAGAAGCTCGGCGAGACGATGACAGCCGAAGCAGCAGTGAAGGCAGAGATCCTGGCTCGCGACATCACAGCAGCCGCTCGCGAAAGCGTAGCAAGGAACCAAGGAAAGAGACCGCCCGCGATCAACCCGGTTACAACGCGCGGTCGGACATTGCGCAAAATAGAGTGGACAGGGCAAGGGCAGCAAGGACCCGTGTGCGCTCCTCATCCGGTTCTTCTGATGACGAGACTTGCGGCGCGCTAAGTTTCGCTCCCAGCATCAGTGAAGCGCCTTTACCCAAGAGATTCAAGATCAGCACAGAAGTAACGAAGTATGATGGTTCACTCGAACCTTCATCATGGCTAAACGACTACCTCACGGCAGTAAAATGCCAACGTGGGAACAAGAACACGGCTATGGAGTACCTCAACCTACACTTGGTAGGAGCCGCACGCAGCTGGCTGGAAGCAAGACCGAAGTCCTGCTATGCATCATGGGACGATCTGCACTTTGATTCCTACAAAAACTTCCGGGCCACCTACAAAAGACCGGCAACCATCGAGAAACTGCGAGCCTGCAAACAAAAAAGTGGCGATTCCACCCGCGAATACATCCAGCGATGGACCACGCTCAGGAACACCGCAGGAAATATATCAGAAGAAGCAGCGGTTGAGGCCTTCGCAAAAGGTGCTCGACGAACTGCTTTTAGAGAAGAACTGGGACGAGCTGCGCCCAAAAATATTGGAGAGCTGATGATCATAGCCGATAGATGGGATAATGGAGAGGACTCCGTACGGAACGAGAGGGCACCTTCGCCCGCGCCCGAAGACGACTTCCATGGTCGAAAGAAAAGAAGGAAGTACTACGATCACGACGACCGAGAAGAGCTTGTCGCAGCGGAACTCACGCGAAATCGCGATAGCGGACGCCGTGGAAGTCGCGAATGGAAACCAAAGGCCGAAGACAAACCTCCCAAGGAAGACCTCGACGGATACTGCTCGCTACATCTATTTACAGATAAGCGCACAGGCAAAACTAGGGCAACACACCTTCTCAAGGATTGCCGGAAGTTCATTGAAATCCATGAGGCCTTCTCGAAGAAAAGTAGATCAGTAGCTAGTCAGAGCTACCCGCCACTTCCAGGATGAGGACACCAAGGGTTCCAACCTCCACAGCCCCTACCTCCAACAGGAAATCAGAGCACGGTGTTAGCCGCACTACCTGCGCCACCCGCAGCAAACGCCGGAGCCAACGCATACCCTAACCCGGCTAGACTGTTGGGGATGATACAAAAAGTCTGCCCATCCCGCAGAGCTCAGAAGACAAACACACGACAACTATGCATGGCTGTGCAAACCCCACCAACAAGACCCGAATACCTGAAGATGGCGGATCAGCCAATCACCTTCTCCATGGAAGACCACCCCCCGCGAGTCTATCGACCAGGACACGCTGCCCTAGTTATCCAAGCACAAATTGGCAACTACGAACTGGCTCGTGTATTCATGGACGGGGGCAGCGGCATCAATATCATCTACGCAGACACACTCCGTCGGATGAACAGGAACCTGGAGGGACTCGCAGAATCAGAAACATCCATCCACGGGATAGTTCCCGGAAAGACGATCCATCCACTCAGAACAATCAATCTGGAGGTGGTGTTAGGCAATCGACGCAATTACATGAGAGAGTTCCTTGACTTTGAAGTAGTCTACTGGCCCTCACAGTACCACGTCATTCTTGGTCGAACAATGTTCGCAAGATTCATGGCAGTACCACATTACGCGTACCTGAAGCTCAAGCTACCTGGGGAATATGGCACAATCACCATCGACGAAGATTTCCAGAAATCAAACAAGTGCGACATCGAGTTCAACGAAATCGCAAATATTTCGGGATGCAAGAAGAACTAGAGGAAATAGCAAAAACCATAGACCACTCCGTAATGCCCCTCACAAAGAAAAACGCACCAGAATTGGAATTCAGCACCAACAGCGACACTCGCAAACATCAAGTTCACCCAACGGATTCTGCGAAAACGGCGATGGTCTCCACTACCCTCTCGCCAGCATAGGAAAGCGCGCTCGTAGAACTCCTCCATGAGTACTGGGAAATTTTTGCCTGGCGGCCTTCAGATATGCCAGGAATACCCAGGGAGTTCGCCGAGCACTCATTCGAAGTCTACAAAGACGCAAAGCCCATCAAGCAGACCACCTGACGGTTCTCAGAGTCCAAGCACAAAGCGCTTGGAGAAGAGGTAAACAGATTTCTCGTAGCAAAATTCATCAGAGAAATAAAAATATCCACTTGGTTAGTAAACCCAGTGCTGGTGCCAAAGAAGAACACCAACATCCTTCGAGTGTGCATCGACTACACGTCGTTGAATAAGCACTGCCCCAAGGATAACTTTCCCCTCCCACGAATCGACCAGATCGTGGACTCCACTACAGGCTGCCAACGCCTCTCCTTCCTAGACGCCTACTCAGAATACAACCAGATCCGGATGAAACAGGAAGACGAAGAAAAGACAGCATTCATCACACCTCATGGTGTATACTGCTACACGATAATGCCCTTCGGGCTCAAAAACGCAGGCGCAACATATCAGCGCTGCATGCAAACACTCCTCGCCAAGCTCATTGGCAAGAACGTACAAGTGTACGTTGACGACATCGTCATCAAGACTCGAGTGGAGGATACACTCCTCGAAGACATCAGAGAAACGTTTGACGCTCTAAACGCATACAGGATTAAGCTTAACCCGACAAAATGCGTCTTCGGCGTCCCAGCCGGACAACTTCTCGGGTACCTGGTATCCGCCAGAGGAATCGAAGCCAACCCAGAGAAGATACAAGCAATCTTGACCATGAAGGAGCCCACAAATCTACGCGGAGTCCAACAGCTCGCGGGGCGACTAGCCGCCTTGAGCAGATTCATCGCACGGTTGGGCGAGCAGGCGTTACCCTTCTACAAGCTTTTGAAGAAGACGGATAAATTCGAGTGGACACTCGAAGCAAAGCAGACATTCGCAGATCTGAAGCAAACGCTACAGAGTAAGCGTATCCTGGCCACACCACACGAAATAGAACCGTTGTACCTATACCTAGCCGCAACAAACCAGGTTATCAGCACAGCCATCGTAGTCGAAAGACCGGAGGAAGGAAAGGCATATGGAGTGCAAAGGCCAATTTACTACATCAGCGAAGTCCTTTCACCATGCAAACAGCGATATCCCCACTACTAGAAGCTTGCCTACGGAGTTGTCCTCACATCTCGAAAGCTTAAACACTATTTCCAGGAGCATACCGTAACGGTGCTAAATGAGGCATCACTCGGTACTATCATGAACAATCCAATGGCATCGGGAAGAATACAAAGTGGAGCATCGAGCTAGGCACCTGGGACATTATCTATGCAGGATGCAATTCCGTGAAGTCACATGTACTCGTGGAATTTCTGAGCGAATGGACAGAACTACAAACGCCCGGACCGCCGGAATATACGAGTAACTGGATCATGTACTTCGACGGGTCCAAAAGGAATGAAGGAGCTGGAGCTGGGATCGTCCTAATATCACCAAGAGGAGACAAGTTGCAGTACATCCTGCGATTGGACTTCCCACCCGACAATTCAGCATCAAACAATGACGCATAATATGAGGCCCTACTGCATGGGATGAAGATGGCAATCGCATGTGGAGCCATCCGGTTGATGATCTATGGCGATTCTAATCTCATCGTGCAACAGACAATGAAGGAGTGTGACGCTATCGCAGAAAACATGGTTGCCTACCGAGACATGTACAATCTACTCGAAGGAAGTTTGAAAGGATGTGAGCTGAAGCACATTGCGAGATCCAGCAACGAAGAAGCAGACAGGCTGGCAAACATGGGGTCCACAAACACACCCATACCGCCAAGAATATATTTTGAAAGAATGACCAAGCGTTCAGTCAAGGTCAAGAAAGCTGCTGGAGCACCCACCGCATTGGGGATAGAGGTCAGCCCGCAAATTACTATCATCGAGCTTAGCCATGGCATCTCACGACAAATTTTTGTGGTCGAGCCAGTCTGGACGCAGAAATATCTCGACTACTTGTTCGCCAAACAGCTCCCAGCAGATCCTCGCGAGGCTCGACAAATAGTCAGATGCATCAAATCTTTTCGGGTACTCAACGACGAGTTATACAAACAGAGCATCTCAGGCATACTGCAAAGATGCATAGCACCCAAAGATGGCAAGGAATTGATGCGAGACATACACCAAGGAGATTGTGGACATCACGCCAGCTGGAAAGCGATCATGGGCAAAGCTTTTCGAGCAGGATTTTACTGGCTTACAGCGGCCAGAGACTCAAAGGAATTGGTCGACAGGTGCAACGCTTTTCAGCGATTCGCACCCAAACCACAGGCTCCCGCTACGGAGTTACATATGATACCCATCGCCTGGCCCTTTGCACAATGGGGGCTGGACATGGTATGGCCATTACGTAAGTCTATACCCGGAGGGTACACACACTTGCTGGTCGCAGTCGACAAATTTACAAAGTGGATCGAAGCAATGCCAGTAACTTCGGCTAGCGCCCAATGCGTCGTCAAATTTCTCGATTCCATCGTATGCAGATTTGGCGTCCCACACAACATCATCACCGACAATGGTAGCAACTTCACGGCGAATGAAACACAGCAGTTCTGCGAAGAAAAGGGAATCATCTTCAAATTCGCTTCTGTAGCTCATCCGCAAACCAACGGTCCAACGGATTAGTTTCGGCTGGCATCAAGAAACGACTACTCGATCGCGTACACCCAGCAACAGGACATTGGGAAGAAGAGCTATCCTCCGTGCTATGGAGCCTCCGCACGACTCCAAATCGATCCACAAATTACACACCATTTTTCATGGTATACGGGGCTGAAGCAGTCCTTCCCGAAGACGTCAGATTCAGTGTTCCATGTGTCGTTGCTTACAGCGAAGAAACCTCTAACAGGGCACTCGCAGACGATATGGACGCACTCGACGAAATACGCGATATTGCACTCGCAAGATCCGCAGTATACCAACAGTCGCTGCGAAACTATCACAGTCGCCGAATACGCCATAGAGCCTTCGCGGTGGGAGATTTGGTGCTATGGCTCAAGCAAAAAGAAGGACACAAGCTCGAACCACCATGGGAAGGACCCTTCATAATACACGAAGTTATCCCAGGTGGCGCTTATCGACTGAAGAACCCGACGACTGGTGGCATCTACTCCAACCCTTGGAATGTTGCACACCTCCGCAAATTATATCCCTAGATTTATTTTACTCGTTCAAATAAGGCTATATTAGCCATCATGTAGCCCGAAGCACATGACTTTTCAGTCATTTCAATAAATATACATGGTTCTTCAACCATATCTACTCGCAATCTCCATCCCTATGTGCTAAAAAACAGGTACACACCCCAAATACACGGGGGCTACGCCTAACTTAGCATAACAGGAGCAATTTCATATACACAAATGTTACAAACAAGGTAAACACCTTATAAAGTTTTGAGCAACTATACAAAGTAACAGTATACATAGATCCTATGATTACATATGGCGACCACTATTTTCCTCGGCCAAAACCTGATCCACCTCTTCCGAGGTCAACCGAATAATCTCCTCTGTTGCAGGCCGAACAACACTATAATGAGGGGACATGTCGATTAGACCATCAGGAAGCCTGGCCACATAGTTGAAATTCACCTCAGGATGCCACAATCGGACGAAGGAAAGCGCCACTATCGAACCGCAGATCATCTGCTTACGGACACACTCGCGAATTTCTCCTTCTTGCCCGAAAGTTCTGAGGAGATGGTTCCAATCTTCTGGACCCCTCTCCAACGGATAAAAAGAGGAGTTCATAGCAATCAAAATCTCGTGGAAGGAACTCACAAGCATCTTCGCCTGGATTACCCGATACTTCAAGGTAGCAAGCACAAAGCCTCGGCCATGATTAGACCAAAAGTTATTCGCATGAGGTTTTTAACTGCCAGCTTCGTGAACGATATGGTTCTCCACCCACTATTTCTCACTCCTATCATCCGGCTGAATAACTGCAAAGAAAGATACAGAATCAAAGGAAGATAGAAGACACAGAAAGCTAGGGGGCTGAGATACTTGCAGAGCAAATCCCTAGCGACAACAACCAACTCATCCATCACAAACTGCTCACGTTCACTCGCAAGTTTTTGTTTGGACTTGGCCACATCCACCACCCCGCGAAGAATTTTTAGCTTGTGCTCACCATCCGCAACATGCTCACGGAGGCTAGCAAGAGTACCAACAGCGGTAACAAGAGGATCTACTTGGGCAGCAGACCCACTCGAAGACTCCGCAACAACTCCAGTTACCTGGAAGAAGATAAGGAAAGTAATGAATAAGACGCTCCATTCGAGAAAAAACACCACCTATTCGACAGGTGCTCGGGGGCTACTCCCATCGGGAGGAACTCATAACAAATCAATTACAGGAAACATTTCAGATATCAAAAGAGCATTTCGATTAAAGGAAGAATACGGGAATACATCCCAAGGTTCATTACACCGAAAGCACAAATTACGAAAAGAAACTATCCTAAGGAGCTGCAGATGTGCGGCCACTCGTGGCAGTTTGCCCCCTGCGACTAGCACGGGCGAGCAAATCAGATAACTTCCGGGCAAGGACTCCAGCTGGATCGCCAAAAGGACGAAGCGCTACCTTTTTACCCGTAGAAGCATCGACGGGAAGGTTCGAGTACGCCTCCTCCAAGCCCGCGACTCCGTGCGCCAGCGCAAACTGGATAGCAGTCTTCGCCCCAGACTCTGACTAAGCAACCGAGTAAGCTTCAAGGAGATTGCCCTCCAGGAAAACCTTCAGAAGTCCATCCAGCGTGGGAGGAACCACACCGTCAACCAGAAGACGACCGTGAAGCTGCGTCAGCACTCGAGTGGCATTGCTGATCAGGGTGCAAATCCCATCAGCATGCTTCTTAAGCTGAGCGCAAGAATCAGTCAGGGCATCCACCCGTTGGACCCTAGGCAGCTCCAGCGCAACGCCAAGAAGACCTGCAGAGAGAAGCGTTAAAATCAAAAAAACTCGCCAGCCAGTCGGGAGACAACGAAGGATAAAATGCAACTTACCCACAAAGCGTTGGGCCAGAGGGCGAAGGAAGTCAACGAGGTCGGTGTCCTACTTGGCGCCAGCTTCCTCCAGCTTTTTCAGGGCATCCTAGGCGTCCGCAAGCTTTCCCTCAAAATCAGTCGACAGCTTGCGAGAAGATTCGAGCTCCTGTCGAGCAGCCTCCATCTGAGCCTCCTGGGCGCTTGCCCGAGTGGCGGCGTCCGTCTTCTCGGCCTTCATAATTTCTACTTGAGCTGCATAACAATGGGTTTCAGAACCGAAGAAATTGGCGTGACTAAATAGACGAGAGAGAAGAAGTCGATAAATTTACTTCGAGGAAGCTCGTTCTCCGTGACAAGTCGACTGCGATCCACCCGAAGGGTCACGTATTCTGTCTCGGCCGAGATAACGCGACGGCCAACGGCCACAAGGGAGTCGAGAAAAGACTGCAAATACAGAAAAATGAAAAGTCAAAAAAGGGAAGATTGAGCCTATACACGATTGCGAGCGTTCGAGTATAGCCTCGGGGGCTACTCCCATCGGGAGCACTGCCGTGCACCCGATAAAAAATCCAAACAGACAAAGTGCAGTATGGAGAAGCAAACAACAAGACTTACCTGGCCTTGAGCTATGGAGAGAGGATCCGCCGAGCTACCCGACACTTCTTTCGGAGTCGAAGGCCCAACAGCAAAGCTAAGAATCCTATATTCCGTAGCCACAGCTACGGGGGCTGCACTCCGTGAAGTCTGAACAATACCAGTAGTCGGGGTCTCACCCGCAGCAGCAGCTCTTTTCCTCTTTTCAAGAGGAAGGGAAGAGACGAACCGACTAGGGCTGATGGATTGAAGACTGTCATGAAGAAAAACAATTTGTTTGAAGAAACAAAAGGGAAATGTTCGACTAGAACAAGGAAGCAAGAACTTACTCGTCGTGTTCGTCGTCCAACATATCCGCGTTCCAGGCGGTGTGGATCTTTGGCAACGAAGGAGAAGGGGCGCGCGTATTTAACGGAGTCACGATGAGAGGCCCTTTTCCGGGTGACTCCTTACCCAAGGAATTATCCTTAGAAGTGGCCTCATCGTCCTCCGTTCGGCGGCGTTTTCGGTGGAGGAGATTGCTACCCGACTCTTCCGCATCATCCGAGGGATCGTGCTCGGAACTCGAATCAGCGTTGGCAACGCTGGTGTCGGCTGGAGCATCCAGGTTGCTCGCCAACAAGTCCGAGGCTTCCTCACCGGAGATTGGCGGGTAGCAGGTGACCACCGCTAAGCTCTACGGAAAGCAAACACAAGAAGAGAAGGAAGACAAAATTTAGTCTACAAAACTTTCGAGCAAGGAAGAGACAGAAGACAAAGAGAAAACACGAACTTACTTCGCGAGGTGGAGGCCTTGACGCCTCAAAAGCTGCGACAGTGTAGTCGGGGAAGGCCTCACCCACTTTCAAACTGGTGATGGCCGCGATCTTCTTCTCGAACTCGACATTCGAGAGCTCTTTGCGGCTCACGCGGCTGGGGTCTTCAACGCCCTGATATTCCCACATCGTGGAAGGCCTCTTCTGCAGGGGCTGGATCCTGCGTTTGAGAAATATGCTCGCTAGGTGCAGGCCGTTCAGCACAACTCTTGAGGCTTGGTCACGAAGGGCTGCCACCTTGGCGAGTAGCGGGGCAACGGTCTGGTTTTCTTAAGCCGAAAGTTTATGCGCCCAGAACTTCCGCCTCTTCAGGACAGCGAACAGGTGGAACTCGTGGGCTCCACCCTCGCTGTTGTCGACGGCGTAAAACAACTACTTCCTCCATCCTTGGGTGGAGTCGATGAAGTGCATCCCGAAGTAGCCGCTGTCTGACTTCGCCTGGATTCAAAGCCGCCGGTGCGCAGCGGCTCCCCAAGCTCAGTCTCTACCCGCGATTTCTCGCGGAAGACACACACCTTGAAGAGGTCTTTCCAAAGGCCCCAATGAGGGCGAATGCCCAGGAAGCACTCGCAAAGAACAATGAAGCATGAGATGTGCTCCACTGCATTTGGAGGCAAGTCGTGGAGTTGTATGCCACAGACATACAACAGTGCCACAAGAAAAGGATGGAGGGGAAAGGAGAGCCCGCACGAGACGTGATCCGCGAAGATCACGCGTTCGTTCGCGCGGGGATTGGGTACCTCCTCTTTTTTGCCGAGGCGCACCCGCTTGTCGGCTTCTCGAGGCAGCAACCCCTCTCTCTGCATCTCGTTGATGCTCTTGTTCGTCGTATTGAGCGAGCGCCAGTCGCCTGAACGCGGAGCAGGTGGCACGGAAGGTTCCTCCGTCGCCCTCGATGAAGAAACAGCGGCACTGCACTTCTTGCCTCCCGCCATGGATGCTGGTGTGAGCTCGCAGAGAAAGGGCTAAGGACGAGGAAGACGAAGGCTGGAGAGAATAACGGGAAATTTTCACCGTTTACCGAAGGGCCACATTTATACACAGAGCCGCCCGATCCTGGCCGTTCGTCGAGCCACGTGGCGTCCATCGCAGCTACCGCATGTGAAGATGAAACGAAAGGGCGGCGGAAGCTATTTCGTGCCACGATCCCAACAGTAGATCGTGCGCAATTACTGCGCGCAGTTCGCGTAAAAACCGGAAACGACGTCTCGTTTTCGGTCAAAAAGCTGACAACGTGGGCCAACGCCTCTGCTATCGCTCCGTCACGTCCCATCGGGAGGATAAAGTGCGCCGTGACGTCAGGGCGCGCATCATCAAACTGGAAATTTCTTCGAATAAAAGACCCAAAACACAAAATAGACTTCGTATGGGCAGATCAAGACGCGGAAACTCATTCGCAAAACTCCAAACACGAAATAACTTCGTATGGACAAATTATGACGTGAAAACTCTTTCAAATGAAGTAGGACCCTAGACACGAAAGCTCTTTCGTATGGGCATAAAGATTTCAGACACGAAAACTCTTTCGTATAGGCAAAAATAGCTTGGTTCTCTCACTCGAGAAACCACAGATCTAAAACTTTGCGGGTGCGCGGATCCTGCCACTCCATCACACGATGTCTACACATCACAGACCTGGATTGTTCAGCCGACTAGGCACATCCGGATGCCATATTCTCTCGAATATGAAGGTAAGACCCAAATGATCTCTCTTGAGGGCCTGGAATCGCACTTAAGCTGCGTCCTCCGGTAAAAATCCGTGTCAACAACACGAAGAAAAATCCTAGCGGACGCGCTGGGTACCCCCATAGGTTAAGTTCGACTCGGTAAGACCTCTACGGCCCAGTCGCAATGATCACCTTATCGGGTTCGAGCCGGAGGTCTTGAATCTGTGTAGGCCAGAACTGTTTTATCCCTAGTTGCAATTAATTGGCCCTGATCTTTCGGGAGAGCCAAGCTACTGCGCCACATCCTTCTGCAAAAAATAGCCAAAAACACAGGCACTTTCATCACTCGATACTCGGGTAAAAAACTCATCACAGAGTGTATACACCCTCCGAATGGAAAACGACTATAATGGTCATCCGAAAGAAAGCAAGACGAAAAATCTGAGCGTCTACCCGACTGGAAAAAATCCCAATCGAACAAACGCTCGGGGGCTACTGACGAAGGGATGAACCTTGGACCCGGCGAATAAGGATACCTGGTCCTAGGCCCAAGACGGAGGCCCAATACGGGAAGCCTTTGGACTATTCTTGAAGGCCCAGTTGAAGCCCATCCGCGATGCCTTGCGGGATAAGATAGGAAACTTGTAACCGACATAGGTTTAGAGTTCGAGTCCTCCCCGGGTACGGTTTGAGACCTGGCCACCTATATAAGGCCAGGAGAGCCACCGGGAGAGGACCAAGCAATACAACACAACCAAGCCTTGAGCTCGAGATCATACTCTCGACTTGAGAAATCCCCATTGTAACCAATCTATTCGATAATACAGATTGACATAGGCATGGGTAAGGGTTTTACCTCTACGAGGGCCCCGAACCTGGGTAAATCGTGCCTCCTGTCTAGCCGACGATCGTCACCAGCGTCCACAGGTTATCCTATTCAAAACCCTATGGGTTCACCCGAGGGACTTGTTGAGATGCAGATTCAACAAAGGGACCGAAGGAAGAAGATCTCAAAGACCGGGAGCCGAAGAAGGAGTTTGATAGTGGAGCTGAGGGAGATGTAGAAGAACACTCGAGGGTGCGTCCACGTGCTACCATCGCAAGCATTGGAGTGGTTGCAAAACTTTCTAGGCCCACGGCAAGGACTAACACTGGATGGCTAGCCCGACGTGATTTTCTATCCTCGGATATTCCACTTTCAAGTATTAAGAGACCTTTCAACACTTCAATTCATGAATATCATATCAATATATGAAGGTTCCCGAGTGTAGGTTGCCTTCTTGCTGGGATATGTATCGTTCTAACCATGCAGATAGGGAAAGATCTCAACCTAAGGAAGTGTGGAAGGAAAATCCAGATGGATGGAATGCATCGATTGACAAGCATGCAAACCGTATTGAGTACAACACGGATATGATGCGTCTACTTATATTCGTAGTTCAAGAACTGAAGAAATCAATTGATAAGATCATTGAGAAGGATTCACCACCACCATCGAAGAATTGATTCGTCATTGGTATTGTCATCCCCTTGGCTTGTTCCAAGCTTGGAGGAGTGCCGCGGTATGACCTTTATATTTCACTCCTTTTTACCTATTATTAGAGTCATATCATGAGTATATGAAATATCATATAGTATGGTTTGCAGTATGGAAGTGTCACTGCTTAGTTGGTTATCATTGTATCCCTTGCTTTGAGTTGCTGTAATGAAATATTAATGAGAAGTTTCATCATCAACTTGTTTTATTTTATTTTAGTATGCAATTCTTGTTATGTGATTGGTCTTGTTATTAGATTAGTATCAATGTTGGAGCTTCAATATAATCTAGTTGGTTTTGGCAAACTTAGCATTGGTCATTAGGAACAATACGTGAGACTTCAGTAGAAAAGAGGGAGTTGCATGCAGATATATTATTCCATGATGTTTCTTATTTGTTAGCTCATAAGCTTAGTATTTTCAAATAAGTTTGTTTGCACCTTCAAGGAAGATTGCATGATTGGCTTTATCATATATGTTTTTTTTTTGTTTTACCTCAATTTGTATGCTTCCTACCCAACCTTGCTAGCAAAAGACCTGTATTGAGAGGGAATGCTTCTCGTGCAATCCAAACCTTGAGCCCCAAAACCTTGCCATTTGTGTCCCACATACCTACCTATTTGTGGTAATTAACCTCCCCTCCAAGTAAATTTCTCATGTGCTACCTTTAAAACTTTCAAAATTACTCCTATTTTGTGTTCCTGTTTTTGCTCATGAGGATGTAAATAGAGAATCTTTATCTCACTTGTTGATTGGATTTCACACACCTGGACTAGTGGCTTCACCCGCTTATCCAAATGCTAGAATAGATGGCAGCAGGGTGCCCAGCCCCAAACTAATACACAAATTATCTTCACTATTGCTGCCCCTCATTTATTAGTCAAAGCATAATCGTGTAAACATAAGAGAATGAGGGATGACCTTCTACACCAGTTGTGTCCTTCATATGGGAGCCACTCTTGTGAAGTCTAGTTGGCTTGTGACGTACTATATTTTCTGTTTACTATTCATTGACACTAGCATACACCTCTCAAAATTAGACACTCCTCTATGGTTTGTGATTGTTGGCAGGCACCTGAGGATTCAGTTAGCCATGGTTTGTGTAAGATGGATGGGAGTAGTGTCATGCATTATATATATATTTATTAAAATAAAATCTCTAGCTAATGAGTGATCCATGCTCCACTCTACGAAGGGCCTATCTTTTACATTTATGTTGAGTCAGTAAACCCATTTGCTTCTGTCTTATGCAAGCATTTGAATTGTTGTGATTCATCTGACTCCATGTTGATTTCCTCAATCATGTTCATTATTCTTCCTTGTTTCTACAAATGCTTTTATCTGTTCGAATACCACTTAGAAAGTTACCAATGTTTGCAAAGAGACTCTTATTATTGAGCATGATAAACTCTGCAATATAGTTCTAGTATAAAGACTCTGATTGAAAGATGAGTACACCGTTAATTATTCTCTCACAAAGCAAGAAGTTTTCCTTTACCAATTTTGATTTACTTTTTGCACCATTATTGTTCCTCTACTTGTTTCAAGTTTGATTGTATGAGAGGAAGTTGTTGTCTATAATGACTTGTTCTTTGTAGATGTGATGCCTCTTGTTCGTATTTTATTTATCGACACCTCACTCCATAAACCTTGGGGGGAGTTGATACGTCCATTTTGCATCACCGTTTTATATTGTTATTTTCTGTTATTCATAGATATATTTCATGTTATGATGCATTACTTATGTTATTTTATCTTATTTTGCATGTTTCATAATTTTTGGAGATTAAACACCGGAACCAGAAATCTGATGGAAAAAGCACCGTCGAGATACCATATTTCAGAAGATCGGAAGAAGAAGAGGGACACCGGAGGTATCTTAGAAGTTCAGAGTAGGACACCAGCCAGAAGGGAAGCCAGAGGGGGGCCACCAGGGGCCCACACCATGCGGTGGCGCGCCCCGCCACCCGGCCGCGCCGCCAGATGGTGTGGCCACCATGGCCCACCTCTGGTCGAGGTATTTCACGTACTTGAACCCCAGGGAACCCTAAGCCATACCATCATCGAAGAATTATTCCACCACCGCTTCGGGGAGGAAAACACCCGAGAGAGAAAAGCTCTCTGGCAGGGAGAAATCTGTCGGGGAAATTCCTCTCCGGAGAGGGGGAATCATCGCCATCATCACCGTAATCACTCTGGGCCTCATCGGAAGCATCGTCATCATTATCCTCATCACCAGCACCATCACCCTCACCATGCACCGTCATCCCGCTGTAACAATTAGGGGCCTCTATCGTTGTTTTACATTAGATCTCTCTCCCACTGTGGATTACTTCTTAGTAGTTGATGCTTGTGAGATTTATCGGTGTTTGCACTTTATGACCAGATTGTTATCATCCATTATATCACCTCTGATTATGATCCATATGACGCCTTGTGAGTAGTTCTTTTAGTTCTTGAGGACATAGGAGAAGTCATGATGTTAGTAGTGAAGTTATGTTGAAGTAATATCTAGTTGTTCGATATTTAAGTTGTGGTGCTATTCTTCTAGTGGTGTCATGTGAACGTCGACTACATGATACTTCACCTTTATGGTCCTAGGAGGATGCATTGTGTATTTGGTTACTAATTGTGGGGTTGCCGGAGTGACAGAAACCTAAACCCCCGTTAGGAAACCAATGCACGAGGGAGCGTAGAATCCCGGAGTTTAAGGTTGTGGTTAGTTTTATCTTAATTACTTTATTGTATTTGCGGATGCTTGAGAGGGGTATAATCACAGGTATGTAGTAGTCCTACTTGGGCGGTGCATTAGCATAGGTTCACCTACACAACACTTCACGAACTAATGGATATTAATCAACCGTAACGAAGCAGAAGCACTTGAGGAAATTCCTATTTGTCCTCGAGAACGTTTGGTAGTCATAAGTAAGACAACCGGCTTGTCCTTTGATCTCAAAAGGATTGGGCCACTTGCTGCAATATTATCTACTGACACTTTATTTATCTTCTATATCCAAAACAACCAAGAACCCGTTTACTAGTGTTTACCATGAATCCTCTATCCAACCTTCTTGTCAACACCTTCTTCTCCTCGTTGGGTTCGACACTCTTATTTATCGAAAGTACTACGATACACCCCATATATTTGTGGGTCATCACTCCCCGGCAACGTCGCCAGAAAAGGTCTTGATATCCCACAAGTATAGGGGGTCGCGTGTAGCCTTTTCGATAAGTAAGAGTGTCGAACACAACGAGGAGCTAAAGGTAGGATAAATATTCTCTCAAGTTCTATCAACCATTGATACAACTCTACGCACACTAAACGTTTACTTTACTTAGGAAACAATACTAAAGCGAAAATACGGGTAAACAAGATAGTTTTGCCGGATAATAAATACATGAAAGTAAAGTTAGTTGCTGCAGCAATAAAGTAAACTAAATGACTATAAACTAACAGTACCATGAGTGTGGGAAAGTGGTGGTAATTGTGATGGATTTGTCCATGATCAAATAATCAAATACATGGTTGATATTCCTCTTTTATGTGGGAGAGGCAAAGTTAACAAGCTCTCACTATCCAATGATTGCAAGTACTTATGATTGGAACTCTCGCAAACATCCGTAAATACTAGAACATACATTAAGGTAAAAATATCCAACCATAGCATTAAGATCAAAAGGTCCTATTTATCCCATATGCTTAAATCACTAGATTGGGGCTGAAGTTTCTGTCACTCAAGCAACCCTCCCTCTAGCTTTCTAAACATACTACAAACCCTATGATGTGACCCATGCGCACATAAACATAAGATAGGAATCGTAGGATTGTAACAAATTCAATATAAAGATCAAACCATCCATAGAGATTCAACAATCAATCATATGACAAAAGGGATCTACACAAACATGACATAGATGCAATAGATCATCTGCAAATAGTTTATAACGTCAAACACCATGTTTACATAGGACGGTACAGAGGTGTGTGGGAGGATGAACCACTATATACAAGTAGGAATTGGCGATGTAGATGACGGTGAAGACGGTGGAGAGGACAGCGCGGGGTGCAGGGCGGCGGCGGCGGCGGTGGCACATGGACTCCTTCCCTGCTCCGCTGGCATCATAGGGGAGCGCAGCCCCCTAGCCCTCTTCCTTCATGGCCTTGGGATCCCTCCCCCGTGGAGATGGGATCCATGGGGGAGGTTAAAACGTGGCTTTGGTGGCTGGAAAATGCGTGGTATGGGGTGTCTCTCACGACCTAGGTTTCCTCCCTTTATATACTCTCACGGATTTCCGTCATCCCATCTAGGGTTGCGGTAAATTGGTCGTATATCGGATGTTCGGACTCGGAATTAGGTGAATTTTATCTCTAGGACGTACCCAGCGAAACTCCCCACAACTTTGTCTTCTGTGAGATTTCCGTTTGACGCTCTCTTCGACCTGGAACGTGGCAATCTTTAAAAAGTGTTTTCAGACAGATTTCAGGAAAGTCCCAATTCGACTCCAACAAGGTTTCTTCTTATATTTTTGCTAATTCCTACACATCAAAGTGTAAAACAAGAATATTGTGCACTTTTGCAACTATTAGTTGGTTAGTCCAAATAAATCATAAACTTAATATAAAAATAATTATGAAAAGCATTAAAATAGCATGAAACCATCAAAAGTTATAGATACATTTTGAACGTATCAGGACGACGAAAGAATGCCTCCAAGTACTCGCACACGTACGGTTCTTGACGTCGACTCTCGTTCTCCGATCCCACAGAGGTTGTGGAAGTAGATCTCGTGGAAGGAATTCTCTCAAAAACGGCGGTGGTTTGAAGAGGGAGAAGACACCCGCGCACGGTCCAACTTTGCGGACCACACACTAGGAGAGAGATAACGGGTGGAGGGAAAAACTTGACCGACTATTTTATGGATTTTTCATGTGTTGAAAAAAAAGCTTTATATACGTGGAGGGAGGGGCACCTCCCTTTAGCTCCCCAATGTGGGACTAAAGGGAGAGGAGGAGGCGGAGGGGATTCGGCCCCCTCCCTTAGCCGCATGGGCCTTAAGGGCCCATAAAGGGGGGGGTCCAAACCCCGTTGTGGGCTGCCTCCCCTTTTTTGTTTTTAAAATTAATTATTTAAAATTAATTTAAATTAATATATTTAATTTAATTTACTATTAAATTAACATATAAATGTAATTAATTCATAACTAATATATTTATATATTATTTAATAAAAAATGACTACGGATCACCCCGAACTCCTTCGGTATTTTATCTCGAAACCATTCCAATGTTTTCCAATTCTCTGGAACTCTTCCGTCTCTCTCTTACTTACTCCGATAATTCTGATGCTTCCTATAACGATCTCCGAGCATCATCAAACCCTTAAGTGTGTTACCCCTGGTTCGGGAATACTTAGGACATGATCCAGAACTCTCTCTGATCAACGATCAATAGTGGGGTCTGGATACCCATAATGACCCTTGTGCATTCCAGAATTAAATTTCGTTGAAACATGGTTACAACGTACTATTCCTTTTGCTACTTAGACACATATCTTGTCCGAGATGTGATTGTTGACATATCTATGTAGTCTAATCAGTGATACAAGCTATACCCACATTTTCCATGTCATGTTTCAAGTTGCCAAGGCGCTTGTGTGAGCACATAAATTCGTAAGAGATGTTTAATCTCGCGGTATGGCTTCTAATGGAGAACCAAAACACGTTGCATGCCAAAATTATTAAGGTTGCTTTTTCCTCGAATAGTGATTTCCTTCGTACCGGTTTGGGTTTCACCCCTTGCAGGCGTGGAGAGCGATTTTGGAGGGAAGAGAGGTGTTAGCGCATGGACTAATACGCCACATCGGATCAGGAGCACAAACACGCATGTGGAATGATCACTGGATCCCTAGGGATAATATATATATATGCTTCGGTTGATTACTTGCTTAGAAGATGATCCACCAATTTTAGTATTGGACTTTGTTGATCGGGAAAATATGCAGTGGAACCTAGAGAAGCTGCAAGCTATCTTTCAATGGATGTTCACGCTATCCAAAATATTCCTATTTGCAACCCAGAAATCCTTGAGGTAATGACCATCAGAGAAGGTGTTTGTCTAGCCCTGGATCTTCATCTCACAAGTTTCAGAATGACAAATGACTTTCTGGACACAGTCAAGTCGCTAAGGGAATGTACAATGCTAGAGAGGGCGAGTCTTCTCTTAACCCTCCACGTCACTCGGAAAGGATTTTTTTTAAGATAAACATAAGGTTCACTCCCGGTTCCATTAAAGAAACCCTCTGCGAACAGCAGGCCTGATACAAGGATAAGCTATCTCTAAGCCTCAACAGGGGTTTAGAGAGAGCAAAATAGAAAAACAGATTTTCAACAAAACAAGAGTACTAAAGTGGAACTGTAACAAATTTAAGCACACAAGTGGAAGCAAGCCACAACCCGGCCTGAACTAGAGAACAATCCCTCCAAAGGTGAAGCTGCGGAGGGGTCCTAATGTTGGGCCAACGAAGCGAGCTTCAGGCGATGAGAAGATTCTGCCATCCGGAGTCGATGATGGACTGGCCGCACACCAGCTCGGAGTAGGAGGTGTTCAACCATAGTTTGCTCCATTCCTCAGTGAGGTCGAGGTCGGAGTTGATCACCCCACGTCGATCAAGCTCGGAAGTGAGATCTCTCGGTGACAGTGTTGGAAGAAACGTCTCATCGGTTCCATCATTCAGTCTTTGAAAAGACATTCCCATTTTCTGAGAAGCTGTAAGGCTCGCCACCAAAACTGTTTCAGATTAAGCCAAAAAGAATTATTAAAAACAACATCGTTCCTAAGTGTCCAGAGAGTCCAGAGCACGGATGTGCAAACAATGTTTAGGGTGGCATGCCTAGAGTTGGCTACCCATAAACTAGCAATTTAAGTGATGTTGGCGCCTACCTGAACGCCAAAATACTTACTGACATCTGCCTAGATCGACTTAGCTACTATGCAACTACAAAGTAGATGATCTATAGATTCATTTTTAGAACGGAAGACACAGTCTTCAGGTTTTCTTAGACCTCTTTTCTTTAGATTATCTATAGTCATAATTCTATTGTTGAGGACTAACCAAAGGAAGATGTGTATTGTGGGGGGGTACACAAAGTTTCCTGTGACGCCCCGAGATCGGGCACTATGCAGATTTCAGCATTCCCGCCAAATCCGCATAATAACCGATTCCAGGTTGCCACTTGTGATAACATTACAACAGTTCACGAATATTCCACAACAACAGAAGAGATTTATACAAGACGACTCAAACGAGTCAAGGATACAACTGATACAATACAAAGATCCAAATGACAGCGGAAGAAACAACATAGTGTCCGACTACGGACAAGATACAAATTGGACTAAGAGTCCTGAAGATAACCGAGAGCGTCCAATCCCTGCCCAGGCCAAGCCGGAGGGATTCCCAAGCTAACGTCGTCAGACTTCAAACCTGTTGACTGCAATGTTGAATATGCAGCCACGAAAATGAATTCGTGTGTAACACCTGGGGTGTTACCCTAGATAGAAAGTTGGTTGTTTTTCTTTTGTTGCATTGCATCACATGCGTCATATGCATTGCATCATGTTTTCAAAACAAATCAAAGATTCATACCAAATTAAATTTTTCCCTTTAATCAATACCCTAATGGAAAATCTCCAATTTCAACCTCAAATCAAATCCATTCATAACTGACATGATCCAATTGTGATTTAACCATTAAAGTTTTGCAAACCATTAATTCAACAAATGTTTTCATAAATATTGGGTCATTGAATAAAATTTGTTTAAAATCAACTCCTTATGAACATACTAATGGAAATGCAAATAGCAATTTAACACTCAAAGTAATATTCCAAATTTTTGGGCTTAATGTGCACATTTGCTTTTATTTTCTGTTTTGGAAATTAATACAAACTATTGCATAAAATGAAGGCCCCAAATCCCTATCCTTTCTTTCTCTCTCTCTCTTTATCTCTTGCAAAAAAAAGGAAAGATGAAAAAAAAAATCAAAAGGCAAAGGAGAGAGGAGAACAGCCCTTTCCCTCTCAGCCCACCACCTAAGCCCAGCAGCCCCCCACGGTCGTCTTCCCCGTACGGACAGAAGGACAGCGCCCGTCGCTGCCACCCCCACCGATCCCCACATCAACTGCTCCCCTCGCCTTTATCTCCTCCCCCAATCGATCCCCCCCCCAAACCCTAGCTGCTCCTTCTCCCTTCCCCCTCCGCCGCCAGCCTTCCTCTCCCCTCGATTTTTCCCCTCCAAAATCCCTGTCTGAACTTGTTCTCTGAAGAACCGGCGACAGCTGCCATGGCCACCCCTTTGGAGCCGAGGTTGCCCTCCTCGATCGGCCCCGATTCCGGCGGGAATGGAACCGGGGCGCAACCAGCTCCGGACGGCGCCCCTTCGGCGGGGTCGTGGCGCCACCAGGGCCGCGGCGTCGACGCGTTTGCCGCCGGCGGGGAGCCTGCTGCGCCTCCTTCCTCTCCACTCGACGGCGACCCCCTGCCCCTCTTCCCTTCGACGACGACGCCCTCGCGTCCCTTCTGCGACTGCACGCCACGGTGAGGGCCCCACCTCGGCCTAGGCCCCTCTCCTTCCCCTGCTCTGTTCGCCCCGCCATCGAGCGGTGGGCGCAGCTCGTTGTTCACGATCGGTCTGTTCTCTGAATCGCTGTGTAAAAAATTCAGTACCGCGTGCGGTCGCCTCTTAATCCCACCGATCCGGTTACTGTCATGAATACTTGTCTAGCCTAGTGGTTGGCCTGCTGCGCTGCAACCCAGGAGGTCCCTGGATCGACTCCTCACGGAGGCAAAAGGCTCCACCTTTTTGGCTATTTTCCACCGCACGGGACGGCCCACCCGGCAGTGACCCAGTGGCCACGTCAGCCCACACTCGCGCGACACGTGGATGCCACCTGTGCACGACCCCACTGGTCATAGGCACTGGGTACAGATGCCCTGCGTGACAAAAATTTCCAAACCCTTTTTCTATTTTCCAAAAATTCCAGAAAACGAGTGAATCTTCTATAAATCATAACTTTTAATTGGTAACTCCAATTTGCACAAATTTTATATGTATTCCAATCAAAATTCCATGAACTTTTCAAATATCACATTTGTTATCTGTTTTGCACAATTCAAATTGTTTCAAATTTCAAATTCAAACAATTCTTTTCCAATTTGGTTAATTCCATAATTAATTCAATTAACTCAAATAAAATATGTTTTTCAGTCCAAATTCATTGTACTTTCTGTTTATCAACTTTGTTTTGCAATTTGGGAAATTAAAATTAATGTTATTTAATAATCCTTAAAAATGATAAATTAAATGGCATAATTAATAACTTTCAAATGTTTGCTCCAAATTAAATACTCAAAACATGTTTTCCATCCAAAATCAAATGCCACACCTGAATATCAACTTTGTTTTCTGGTTTGCAACAATTAATTTGAATAATTGTTTCACCTCTTATTTAATGCAATTTAAATTGCCAAAATTCATAACTAATTCATTTTAATTCCAAATCAAACAAATAAAATATGTTTTCCAATCAGTTTCATATCTTTAACATGTTCATGCCATTCATATTCCTGTTTGCATCTTGCCTTGTGCATTTTAGCTTTTGTTATGCCTGTTCATCTATATGACCACATATGGAATGTGTGGGCTAATTAATTCCAACTGTTGCCCCATTCCATTTAAATTGCCTAACTCATCTACTTTATTGTTTTCCATGCTAAACAACATTTAACTTGATGGTTAGATAAACAACTTGAACCAATTCCTATTTCTCCGGACTCCGGTTCCGATTAAATTGCTTAAGTTGTTTCCCCTGTTGCATCTTGCCATGCCATGCATATAAAATAGGATCATGCTGGATCTTTTGCCGTAGTAGTAATTGTTGCATCCGGTGTTTGTTCGAGGTTCGTTGCTTCTTCCCGGATAGGACGTTGAGATGATGTGAGCAACGACAAGTTCTGCTACCTTGCGGGATCTCAGGCAAGTATACTCACTTGCTGCCAAATGGCTGCCTTTCATCACTTGTTACCGATTCTTTCCGTTGTCCTTATTCTAGCCTGTTGATACGATGATTGTGTCTCGATCCTATTATATTTTTACCTTGCAGCCATGATATAGCTTTCCCTTCCACTTCCTATCAACTGTTGTTTGTTTACCTTGTTGGCCTTCGTGTCGTAGTTGCATGCTTAGTGTTGTTTGCGCTCAAGTCTTGTTGTCCGTCTTATCACCTGTTTAGTTGATAGTTGGGTTTCATTTCAATCAACAACTTGTTATTGTTTTGGGTAATAATAATTTGATGTTAAGGCACCGGCAGGAGGCCCGGGTTA
Organism: Alopecurus myosuroides; assembly: GCA_028641055.1. NCBI lineage: Eukaryota > Viridiplantae > Streptophyta > Magnoliopsida > Poales > Poaceae > Alopecurus > Alopecurus myosuroides. Next base: position 36,648 of record JAPCYS010000351.1, read on the forward strand.
GGGTTTTGAAGCCTGCTAGTGTCGAAACTAGGAAAAGAGTCTTGTCTACTGATCCATGATGAGCGTGCTCACCGCATCCGGGTGGTAGTATGGGACCCCCCTCGACTTAGACCTGATCTGCAGCTTGTCCGAAGAACCACACTTAGTTCGGGTGTTCCATTTGCTCCTTGCATAATAGGAGGCGCCCCCATGGTTACTGGTTATGATGATGATGATGCATATAGGGCGAGGCCTGTAGTGCCGGGGTGTTGTGTCCTGCGGGAGTTTTGCACACCTGCGCTGAGTATTCGGCTGCGTGGCTGGGACCTTATAGCTCCGTGGCTCCGAGGATGGGTTGTAGAGATGGTTTGGGTCGTGTCGAGCCAACCTGAGTTTTAGTTGGTGGCTTGAGTGTGTACGGGTACTGGAGCACACCCTGCAGGGATAAATCTTCTCGAGAAGCCGTGTTTTCCGCGGTTATGGATTACTTGGTGAAAGTACTGGCTAACAAGTACTCAGACAACTTACACCTAATGATAATAACTTGACTAGTAATAGTCTTATTGACACAATAACTTGATCCATCATTAATCAACCGGGTGAGTTATCCTTGGGTTGCTTCCTTAGTAGGGGGTGACATTGGATGGGTTTGTTTTGGTGGTTAGTTGTAGTTGGTTCCGATACGCTATCTTATCCCTCTCTTTTAGCCGGATGTTGTAGGGAGTTTCTGTAGTTGGTTAGTGCAGCCCGCTGCCGCTTATTTGCAATAACCCCTTCCTTTCCGTTGATCCCAAAGTATTTGTATCTTGTGATGATCGGATTACACCGGTATCTTGTGAGTATGGGTTTTTATCCCCTTGCCAGTACTTAACCGTACTGACCCACGAATCCTTTTTCGTGGCTGCAAATTCCAAATTGCAGTCAACAGGTTTGAAGTCTGACGACGTTAGCTTGGGAATCCCTCCGGCTTGGCCTGGGCAGGGATTGGACGCTCTCGGTTATCTTCAGGACTCTTAGTCCAATTTGTATCTTGTCCGTAGCCGGACACTATGTGGTTTCTTCCGCTGTTATTTGGATCTTGGTATTGTATCAGTTGTATCCTTGACTCGTTGGAGTCCTCATGTATATATCTTTTCTGTTGTTGTTGTGGATTATTCGTGAACTGTTGTAATGTTATCACAAGTGGCAACCTGGAATCGGTTATTATGCGGATTTGGCGGGAATGCTGAAATCTGCATAGTGCCCGATCTCGGGGCGTCACAAATGGTATCAGAGCCTGGTTTCCGATTCCCGATATTGTTTCGATACGAATGGTTATCGAAGCAACGGGTCCACAAAGCCTGTAGGATAACCTCGCTAACGGTCGTTGTTTCTAGAGTGTCAAAATCTATTTCTGCTAAACTATTTTGGAAACATCTCAATAGGATCTTGTTTTCCTTATCTCTATTCTACTTCTCCTTCTATCTCATTTGATTTGGAGTCCACTCTCGTACTCAAACTTTCAAAGTGTTAGGATCCTACGTGGGTGGACGTTTTCTGAGCCGTTAACCTAATAGGTTCGATCGTCGGAAGATTCCTGGTGGAAGAACATCGTCGTCACTCCGAGCAAGAATCTCTTGTTAGTGGTGTCGAGGAGATCAACTAGAAGCATGAAGAATCGATAGTCGAACTTCTTCCCCTCCCGGGGTAGCAGGTAGATTGCGAGGGCGCAATCCCTTGTTAGTGGTGTCGTCTGTAACACCTGGGATGTTACCCTAGATAGAAAGTTGGTTGTTTTTCTTTTGTTGCATTGCATCACATGCGTCATATGCATTGCATCATGTTTTCAAAACAAATCAAAGATTCATACCAAATTAAATTTTTCCCTTTAATCAATACCCTAATGGCAAATCTCCAATTTCAACCTCAAATCAAATCCATTCATAACTGACATGATCCAATTGTGATTTAACCATTAAAGTTTTGCAAACCATTAATTCAACAAATGTTTTCATAAATATTGGGTCATTGAATAAAATTTGTTTAAAAATCAACTCCTTATGAACATACTAATGGAATGCAAATAGCAATTTAACACTCAAAGTAATATTCCAAATTTTTGGGCTTAATGTGCACATTTGCTTTTATTTTCTGTTTTGGAAATTAATACAAACTATTGCATAAAATGAAGGCCCCAAATCCCTATCCTTTCTTTCTCTCTCTCTCTTTATCTCTTGCAAAAAAAAAGGAAAGATGGAAAAAAAAATCAAAAGGCAAAGGAGAGAGGAGAACAGCCCTTTCCCTCTCAGCCCACCACCTAAGCCCAGCAGCCCCACACGGTCGTCTTCCCCGTACGGACAGAAGGACAGCGCCCGTCGCTGTCACCCCCACCGATCCCCACCTCAACTGCTCCCCTCGCCTTTATCTCCTCCCCCAATCGATCCCCCCCCCCCCAAAACCCTAGCTGCTCCTTCTCCCTTCCCCCTCCGCCGCCAGCCTTCCTCTCCCCTCGATTTTTCCCCTCCAAAATCCCTGTCTGAACTTGTTCTCTGAAGAACCGGCGACAGCTGCCATGGCCGCCCCTTTGGAGCCGAGGTTGCCCTCCTCGATCGGCCCCGATTCCGGCGGGAATGGAACCGGGGCGCAACCAGCTCCGGACGGCGCCCCTTCGGCGGGGTCGTGGCGCCACCAGGGCCGCGGCGTCGACGCGTTTGCCGCCGGTGGGGAGCCTGCTGCGCCTCCTTCGTCTCCACTCGACGGCGACCCCCTGCCCCTCTTCCCTTCGACGACGACGCCCTCGCGTCCCTTCTGCGACTGCACGCCACGGTGAGGGCCCCACCTCGGCCTAGGCCCCTCTTGTCGTGGGATAATCACGGCAGATGTTACCTGGGGTAACTGATCTTGGGGCAAGTCGACACAGGTATTCGGGAGAGGGTTTAGCTCAAAGGAAGACATGGCGAAAGCGATCTAAGAACCGGAGAATAACTCGCCGGATCTCGATATCAATAATGCTGGATACTCGATAACAGGTATTACAACTATGGCTTGAACCTCTCTGAGGCTAAGCCTAGGGGTTGGTTTATATAGCACTCATACCCCCCTTGGCTTGCCTTTACAAAGCGCTTCCTGAGTCCTACTCAAACTCTATACACAAACCCTAACTTTCCTTACCGCAACCCACAATCCGGGTCACGAACGTTACATGCCCTGGGCCTTCCAGAAGTTTCTTTGTCTTTAGCCGGATTTGGTCCAGCCGCCGTTTGGGCCGGATCACACCCGGGAGTTAGTCTACCGGGTTACTATCCCCTCATCAGTAGTCCCCAGGATAGCGCGGGCTTCACGGATTCATCCTCGGAGCGCTCGCTATTCCCTGAAAAAGATGTGAAATGCCCAAGCCTATGGGAACCGGGTTAAGTTGCTTTAACAGATGACCAGGCACAGCTCCATGTCTGTCATGTGATAGCTCGATCCTTCCTTGAATGCTTAACTGGCCTTTCCAATTTTAAACCCTAAAATGTCAGGGCCCTACTCGATAAAGATCCCTGATATCTCGGGGCAAGCTGCACTTCCCCCATCAACGGGATATTTTGCCTAATTCCGAATGCATATGCCGCCAGATCCGCACGGATAATTACTGTTCCGTAATTTCCGGCTTTCGGGCCGTAGGTGAGCTCACCACCTCCCTTATAAATATCAACCGATGGTAACCCTAAGGCATTCATCTCGTTTCATCATCCCTTTCCTCACGCTCCCTCGCAATTTCTGCCACCGGGCTCGCACGCTCCAAGAAAGATAAGGCCACCACCGGCCGCACTCATCCTCGAGCTATCCAGCACCGCCATTAAGCATCGCTGTCACACCCGCGCTCCCTCATCGAGGGCCGTGACGTGACACTCAAGCCGCGCCACGCACCACCCTCACTTCGGACCTCAACTCCTTTGGTAAGCCTTTCTCAACCATTCAATCGAAACTCACAACCTTTTCAATCTGACCAAGATTGGATCTGGGTCAACCCGTAAGCTAATTTTCTGATATCATCAAATTGAACCGCTTCGATAGACCTTAGTTCCTTTAATCACCTGATGTGTAGTCGCAGCTCATCCCCGCGCCTTTATTGGCCATCCAACTTTGCATAAGATCGCTTGCAAGCTTTTCGATCTAGATCCATTCCACCTTGTTCTTTCCGCCTGTCGCATTAACACCCGGAAAATCCTCTTTTTCCAGCTAATCCCTCCACAATAAAGGTATGGGCAACCATCCATGTTCACCCAATTCACCTCAACGCGTAAGTAATTAACAATTTACTCAACCTCATCTGACACCCGGAAAATCTTCCGCATTTAACATCGTAGTGCATTATCCGGGTCTCATTTTAGCCTTCAACGTCTTGACGTCTCCGGACTCGAATGATTTGATGTTCCGAATCTTACTCCATACATTTCCTGTCCCTTGCAGGTCAACTCCATGGCTCCTAAAAGACAAGGAAAACACCCGGCTTCTGCAAAGGCCTCTCAAACCACTTCCGCCACCTGGGGTCGGTCTTCAACGACAAAGGCCAAGCTAGATGGGATGGCCGAGTTTAGGAATCCTTCCTTCTCAAAGGAAATACACTGGAGGGCTCCTGGCGATGAGACCCGTCCCACTCCCATCGAGAACGAGGTAATTTGTTTTACCGAGCATGTGACCCGGGGATTCCGTCCTCCGGGTCACCCTTTTTTCCGGGAAGTCTTGAGCCACTACGGCCTCCGGGTGTTCGACATAGGGCCTAACTCTATGCTGAACATCACCACTTCATAGTTTTGTCCGAGTCGTACTTATGCACTCCACCAAACCTTGCTCTTTTTACCGAATTATTCCAATGCGAACCATGTTATGAGAGCGGTGACGGAACGCTTCTTACCTGCGGCGGGGTATCCATCCAGGCCGCAAACACTCATTGATGCCATCTCTTAACCTGAACTCCAACGCCAAAAATGGCAATTATCCTTCTTTTATTGCCACGACACTTCTCCGGGTGGTGAGAGGAAACTAGGGTTATTCGGAGAGCCTTCTCGAGCCCTCCGAGTCTTTCAGTGCTTTTGCATCTGACCTTGATAGGGAAGCGATTCAGCCCCTTCTGGCCAAACTAGCAGCTCTCTCAGCCACGGCCTTCTTGGGCTCAATCTAATAAAGACTTGGGTAGACTTCCGGGTTAGCCCAACTCGATTCGCCCGAAGCTGTTACACGAATATTCGGGTCACGTCACAGATTCCCTCCGCTACTCCACCAAGAACTTCCCTGCGGTAACACCAACAAGACCATCAAGGGCTTCCTGATGGAGAGACTAGATGTTATAAAGAACACTGCCGGGTTACCCCCGTTTACTCGGGAAAATCCCGCCCCAGCGGTAAGACCTGACTCCTTTTTCTTATTTCAGTACTTTCGTCCGTTATAGTCTCTAACCACCACTTGTGTTTATTTGTTCACAGGCTGACGATCCCTTCTGGAAAGTCGAAAACCCTCCTCCTTCTCAAGACCCCGAAGAGAAACCGAATCTGTTGATGATGATGAGGGTACTCTCCCATACCCTTTACACCTGCCCTTCATCTGTGTTATTTCTCTTATCTGATACTTACTCGGCTTTCAGGGTCGGGAGATGAAGAGGAGGAAGAAGAAAATGACCCGGAAGCCACCGGGTCTGACCAGGAGCCCCAGTTGGAAACAAAAGGAAGGCTAGAGGGGTAGTTGAAAAGGTTCCCTTCTCTTCTATGTCTCGTGCGCCTTACTCCTTTGCTGCTATGCATGAACTTAACGAGCGATTATCACATTCACCCTTCTTGAAGGACCCTCTCCCGACTAAACGTAGGGTGACCCGGAATTCTCCGGGGATGATCCCCTTAACCCGGGTATCTCCACTTCACCCACTCATCGAGCCAGTACCCCTCCAGCTCAACCTTCCAATCTCCTCAACGTCATCCGTCTCCTAATCATCCACTTGCCGGGCAATTTCGCGTACCGCAGCCAGTGCTCTTACCAACGTCATCCGCCTCCAGCGGCGAGCTTCCCCCGGATTATGCCGTGAACACCGGTAAACTACCTTTACTTGCATTTTCTCGTACCGGTTACCTTTCTTTTTTCCGTATATTCCATTGATCAATGTCTCCCTTTTTCTTCAGCGCCACAGTTACGCTGAGCGACCCGGATATCCCTGAATCAGAAGAGCAGGGAGAGAAAAGCCGAGTGATGACATGGACGTTGAGGTTGAGGACGAGGCCGAGGACGGAAATGGAGAAGATCCTTTTAAGGACCCAATTCCACCAAAGACTGCATCACCCCAGCCCTCTGAAGAAGTGGACGAAGACATCATTGTGGAGACCAAGTCGGGCTCTCCTATCCCGGACGTTCAAACAATCCGGGTTTCGACCCCCAAACCTGGAACAACTCCTCCACAAGAGGGCCAATCCTCCGGCCCTTCTCAACTTCGCCCTGAAGACATGACCTTTGCTCAAATGCTAGATGCCCTCCATACCTTGAAGGGCGACGAAGAAAACATACTAGATGCCTTAATAACCAAGCACGAGGTAATCCCGACTAATCATCAATTGTTTCCATACATAGTCCCCAAGTTCCGAGTAAATTACTAGGTAACTTGCTTGGAACTTTGTATAATGTTTCTGGCTGATCATTCTTCATGCTTCTTTACAGGACTATGTTTCACAGTTGGAGAAGAAGCTGGCCAAGTCCACCAAGCGTATTGAAAAAGAAACGGCCCTTCGTGAAGCTGCTGAGACTGAGGCTCGCAGGTGCCAAAAGATGACGAAAAAGTACAGGAAGAGAGCTCACAGGGCTAAGGACAAACTTACAACTCTTTCTGCTCAAATTGCTGATGTTCACCGTACTGCGACTGGTAAGATTTTTAAATTTCACCTTTTTATGACTCGGATTGAACAACTGCGCTTGCTTGCCTACTATCTTTGCTCCTTTTGCCTTTTTTAGCAGGCCCACGTGATGCTGCCCCCGAAGAAGATGATGCTGCCAAGCTTAAAACCATCAAGAATACTCTTCGCCAACTTTGCGGCGGAGTTAGCTGGATACTTGAGTTGCGACTGCCGGATGTCAAGCCAGATAATATGAAGAGATTACTGGAATTCTGCTCCACGATCCGAGTGGATTTGGCACTGGAAACGGTCCTCCTGCCGATTTGGGGTAACCCGGGGGCTCGCATTGGCTAAAGCCTACGCCCCCAAGCTACAACTTGCCAAACTTATGAGTGGATTTCCGGAGTTCAACTTGGATGGGTCCAAGTTTTTGCCAAAGGACTTCAAGGCTATTCAGAAAGAAGTCCGTCATCCGGCTAGTGTTATCGCTGATGCCCTAGAAATTGATGTGATTCTCCCGGCTTATGATGCTAATGACAAGGTTGTCAAGGCGAACCGCCCCCAGCCGTTCGATATGCTTGCCCGTTGGAGGGAGGAGGCGATCAAGATGAAGGAAGAAGCCGCCAAGAAGACCGAGGCCGACTCTGCTCCTGCAACTTCTGCTGCACAACCCGGGACTGCTGCTGACCCGAGTGGCGCCGCAACTACCGGTGGCGACAAGGGCAAGGCCAAGATGGACCCTGCAGCTTGAAGTAATACCTATCATTCCACATACGTCAGCCGGCAAAGCATCGTTAAAACAGCTTACTATTCGTTTAAGCAGAGCGCCTGTGCTCTTTTGATACTTTATGGTTTTTGTAATACTTTTTATTGAAACTCCCGATGCACTTTGCGCCCTTTGGGCTTTTGATGAATGTGTCTTTGCATTTGCTTGTTCTTGATATCCACTTGCTTTATTCTCGATACCTTATACTTTTTATACTTTCCTTAGCAAGACCCGTCCTCCGGGTGTCGTTGGCGTCTAGGGAACGGTTTTACACCTGAATCCCTAAGCTCCTGAGACCCGGATGCGTGGCTCGTTGTAATTTTATCGGCTGGATGATGTTGTTTCTTCCTTAGAGCTCATAAGTCCCAGTCCGGGTTTCCGCGTCTAGGACACATGATTGTTTTTTTTTTTTTTTTTTTTTTTTTTTCAAGGAAACGAATCGCCTGTCGCTGAATGCCCAAGACTTCAGGACAGCTTTTTATGAGGTTTGAAGTTATGCTTGATAACCGTTGAGTTTCCGGCTGTCGGCCTTATACTCTGCATAACTTGTGGTTTAGATGACCCTTTCGACTATCTTGTACTATAAGCCGGCTTTCGCGTGGATACCATGTTGTTACATCAATACGAAAACGGGGTCAAGCAAGTCCCGTTTGGGTCTCATGACCGACATTAATCGTAAGCGAACGAATCATGCCACTTCGTTGCGAGTCACATCGAGCTTAAGTAAGAATAGCCGAGAAATTTGGACTTCTTTGTCCGGTTATAAGATTGTAGCCGCACTCGTTTTTTCGAGTGACGGCCCCTATAACTCATTGGCATCAAGGCCGGGTCTTTTTTGAGTTTGCAGCTGTGCTTATAGGAGCAACCAGCCCTCAAGACCTAAAATATGCACACCGTATAAATGATAATTGCCTCTTTTCTTGATAACCTCCTTTTTATTTGATATGAGAAAATTGAGTCAGCAAGCCGCCTCATTAAAACCCATCCAGTCCCCAAGGGTGCCCCGGATAGGAAAAGTGCGTCTGAAACCTGCTGTGTTACATCGTTTCTGCTAAGTGTAGTACGGACGGTGAGCCACGTTCCATGGTCTATCTCTCTCTTGCATAGGTGCAGTAGTGTGAGCAGTGTCGTTGATTGTGGCCGATTCTTCTCTTGCATCTATCAAGTAATATGACCCATTATGCACTCCGGCTTACGATGAAAGGTCCTTCCCATGGTGGCGATAGTTTATGCTTTCCCTCGTTTGTCTGAACCAAGCGCAGGACCAAGTCTCCTCCTGGAAGACCCGGCTTTTCACCCGCCGGCTATGATATCTTCGCAAGTCCTGCTGATATATGGCTGATCTTTCCAAGGCTTGCTCCCTTTGTTCTTCTAACATATCCACGGCGTCTTGCCGGGTTTTCTCGTTCTCTACTTCCACATAAGCTGTCACTCTTGGTGAATCATGAATGATGTCGCTTGGTAATACCGCTTCTGCGCCGTAGACCATGAAGAAAGGTGTCATCTGGGTGGATCGGTTGGGTGTAGTGTTAATACCCCAGACCACGGAAGGAAGTTCTTCAACCCATGCCCCAGCGGCCCTGATACAGGGAACCCTCAGTCTTGGCTTCAATCCACGAAGTAGTTCTTGGTTCGCCCTCTCCACTTGCCCGTTGGCTTGCGGATGTGCTACTGATGCTACATCAAGCCTGATTCCATTGCTGCCACAAAATTTTTCCATCTCTCCAAGGGGCATGTTGGTTCCATTGTCGGTAATTATGCTGTGGGGGTACCCGAACCGGTATATAATTCTTTTCAGGAACTTGACTGCTGTGGCCGCTTCGCAATTGGTGACCGGCATAACCTCCACCCATTTGGTAAACTTATCAACAGCAACTAAAAGGTGCGTCTTCTTGCAAGGCGACATATGGAAGGGGCCAACCATGTCCATACCCCAAACAGCGAATGGCCAAGTTAATGGAATGGTCCGTAACTCCATAGCCGGCACATGAGTTTGGCGAGCGTACCTTTGACATCCGTCGCACCTTGCCACTATCCGTTCCGCGTCTGCTAGAGCTGTGAGCCAGAAGAACCCATGTCGATAGGCCTTGGCCACAAGGGACCTTGTGGACGCATGATGCCCGCAATCACCTTCATGGATCTCCTTAAGAATCTGTCGGCCTTCTTCTGGTGTCACAGCGCAAAAAGACTCCTGCCGCACTTCTCTTGTACAACTCTCCATTGATAATAGCGTATCCTTTTGCCCGCCTCACGATTGTCTTGCTAGTACCTCCTGTTCTGGTAGTTCGCCCCGTGATAAGTATGCCAGATATGGCTCCGTCCATTCGGGGACGCCGCGTATCGTAGCCACGAGCTCCACGTCCGGGTCTCGATTTGCTAATTCTTCTTCAGACTCGGATTTAACTGACGGCCGCCATAGCTCGTCCACGAAAACATTAGGTGGAACCGGCTCTTGCGCGAGCCGAGTCTGGCGAGTGCGTCCGCCGCCTCGTTCTTTCTTCTGTCTATGTGCTCCACTTCATACCCGAGAAACACCCGGCAACCCTATCAACCTCCCTGCGGTACGCTGCCATAGTGGCGTCCTTCCTGTCCCAGGTTCCTGATACCTGCTGCACCACGAGATCCGAGTCCCCAAAGCATCGTATCCTTCTAATGTTCATCTCCTTGGCTACCTTCAAGCCGTGCAACAGAGCCTCATACTCGGCCACGTTGTTTGAGCAATCAAAATGAATCTGTAGCACGTAACTTAGTTTATCTCCCTTTGGCGATGTCAGCACCACTCCGGCTCCTGACCCCTCGTACTGCTTTGATCCATCGAAGTGCATGGTCCATGACTCGGAACTTGGAACTGCGGTAACCATTCCAGTGTGCGTCCAGTCGTTAACGAAATCAACAAGGCCTGGGACTTGATTGCCGATCTGGGCTCGTAGCTGATATGATAATCTCCCATTTCTATTGCCCATTTGGCTATTCTGCCCGTCGCATCCGAGTTTCTGATGATATCCGACATTGGTATTGAACTAACCACTGTTATGGGATGTTCTTGGAAATATGGCTTCAACTTCGGCTGGCCATAAAGACCCCGAACACCAATTTTTGCCAATGCGGGTAACGCTGCTTCGCTTCCGATAACACCTCACTGACATAGTAAACCGGCCTCTGGACCGGGTAACCTTTCCCGTCTTCTTTGCGTTCCACGACAACTACTGCGCTGACGGCTCGGGGACCGGCTGCCACGTATAATAACATAGGCTCTTTAGGACCGGCGCCGCTAGTACTGGCGCTTCAGATAACTGCTTCTTTAGTGCTTCAAACGCCTCATCTGCCTCCTGATCCCATACGAACTTATCTGATTTCCGCAAAAGCCGGTACAAGGGTATTGCCTTTTCTCCAAGCCTGGATATGAATCGGCTCAGGGCTGCCACACAGCCCGTGAGTTTTTGAACGTGCTTCAAATTTTCCGGTTTCTTCAAATTCTGGATGGCCTTGATTTTATCCGGGTTTGCCTCAATTCCTCTCTCGGAGACTATAAAACCAAGTAACTTCCCGGCCGGGACTCCGAATACACACTTCGTTGGGTTAAGCTTCATCTGATACCTCCTCAAGTTTTTAAACGTTTCTTTTAAATCATCAATAAATGTTTCTGCCTTCGGGTCTTAATAACCACATCATCCACATATGCGTGCACGTTACGCCCAATTTGATCCTCGAAGCACTTCTGAATACACCGCTGATAAGTTGCGCCCGCATTTTTCAATCCAAACGTCATGGTTTTGTAGCAGAAGGCCCCAAAAGGGGTTATAAATGAGGTTTTTTCCCAATCCTCCCTTTGAGTTTAATCTGGTGGTATCCCGAATATGCGTCCAAGAAACATAGCAAGTCGCTTCCGGCTACCGCGTCTATGATTTGGTCTATCCTTGGCAGCGCGAACGGATCCTTTGGGCAATGCTTGTTGAGGCTCGTGAAATCGATGCACATCCTCCATTCATTTGTCTTTTTCATCACTAGAACCGGATTCGCTAACCAGTCCGGGTGAAATACTTCCATGATAAAGCCTGCGGTTAATAGTCGTGCGATTTCCTCACCTATAGCTCTTCTCCTTTCCTCGTTCATTTTTCTCAAACCTTGCTTCACAGGCCTGGCCCTGGGATCCACATGCAAACTGTGCTCTGCCAACTCGGTAGGGATACCCGGCATGTCGCTGGGTGTCCAGGCGAACACATCCGCATTTGAGCGTATAAAATTCCACTAGGGCCTTTTCTTGCGCGTCTTCCAAATTGGACCCTATAGTGAACTGCTTGGTGGGGTCTCCTTCCACAAAAATCTACTTTCTTGGTGTCTTGAGCCGCCTTAAATTTCACTCTTTCGTCTTCAGAATCTGGTCTTCTCAATGCCGTGCCATCTTCCGGATCCACCTGAGACGGTAATATTTAAGCTCTTCCTTTCTGCAGGCTTGCTCGGCCATCACCGAATCTCCCTCATCACACTCTGCTGCTATATCCGGTTTCCATGGATAGTGATGGTCCGCTTGGGGCCTGGAATTTTTAACTGCAAATATACGTTAGCACGGTCTAGCCATGAATTTAGCGTAAGCCGGCCTTCCGAACAGAGCGTGGTAGGGGCTATGCAGCTTGACTACTTCAAAACGTGAGCCACTCCACCCGATAGTTATCTACCGATTCTCCAAAGGCTACTTCCAATGCAATTTTCCCTTCGGGGCGTGCCGAATGACCCGGCACGATCCCGTGGAACACCGTCGAACTTTTTTGTAGCTGGGACTCCTTGAGGTTCATGCGCAAGAAAGTTTCCCAATATAGGATGTTGATGCTGCTTCCTCGTCCATCAACACCTTTTTCAATTCGTAACCATTGACCTGTGGCGAAACTACTAACGCCAAGGTCCCGGGGCGCTCTATTCCTTCTGGATGATCTCTCCTGCTCCACGTTACCTCTTGCTCTGCCCATCTCAAGTATCCCGGAGGGCTCGAGAAGGCTGGATTCACTGTTTGTTTCAACGCCCCTTTGTCCCTGCTGGAAATCCCTGTAACATGCACATGATATTGTCCTTTCAAATTGAGCGTACGTACCATGCCGATGAAGATACTGATTTTGGCCCGATTGACCATGGATCCGGATTCGAAGTGATCCGGCTCCAAACTCCCATCCGGAATTGTCCACTATCTTTTCCTCCTTCGTCATTGGAGTAGATCTCGCCGATGACAAAGTTCTTCATGTTCTTCCGAGCTTCTCCCGTGATGTAAACACCTTTGGACGCAGGCCCCACGGTGGACGCCAACTGTCGTGGGATAATCACGGCAGATG
>JAPCYS010002634.1:0-2500 GCA_028641055.1 Alopecurus myosuroides
AAGCATGAATAACACTTGGATGACTAGGAATAAATCTCCTCACATGTGTAGCATTTTAAGCATATTTTTCCTTGTTTCCTAGCTATGTTTTTATGAGATTTTTGTGAGATCCAGTAGCATTTATGGTACAGGTTAGAGGGGTATTTTGCCTCTGCTAGCTTGCACACTTGTGCATAAAATTAACTAGTGTAGCCTAAACTAGTCTAGTATTTTTCCTAAATTTTCTACTAGTATGAGTAGGAGTTTTTGGATGCTTGTTTGTTTGTTTTGAGCACTTTTATAAAAGTGACCAGAGGCTTATTAACCTCTTGGTGAGCATTTTTGCTAGTGGAACACCCACTGGTATGTTTGCCTCATGGTGGAAAATAGGCTTGACTTGTTGTCAGGAGCTTATTTCACCACATGAGTAATTTAGCAAATTATGTGTGCTAGCCATAGAGATTGTTGTGGGAATTTTTAGACATAAAAATGTGTTTTATGTGACACCCTACTGTTAGTAACATGTGCTCTACCCCTGGTCCATGGTGTTCTTAACTAAAAATCATTGAAGTGGCCACACATAACACTAGGAAAAAAGCAGACTTTTCAACTATAGTTTTATGCCAATTTTTCTTAAGGGAAAAATTGAGAACTTGGGTGGTACTTCTTGATTGCTTGCTGTATGTATTACTTGTAGCCTTGTTTGTCTTGTTTGGTTCTGAATGTGTGTCCTTTATTCTTTTTACGACGTTAGAAAACGAAGAGGAAGGAAGTGTCGGGAAGCTGTGTTTCAAGTTCCAGTCACTCCAACAACCAGGGACACAAAGAGATACCAGGCAAGCATCCTGATTGCTTGCTGATACAATACTTACCATTAAATATCATGCATGTTTTACTTCTGAAGTTTTACCAAAAACTTGATTATCAAAACTATCTTTGAGGTGGAAATTACTACTATACTATAATATAGGTTACTATCATGCCAGTAGTTAAACTTGGTAATGCCAAGCCCATAAGCCACCATATGGTATTTTTACCATCAAATATATTAGTCCCTAAGTGGACACCCTAAAATTGTGATTCTACAAAACAAAGGCTTTACGGAAAAAACCCGGAGAAAAGGCGGATCCTTGTTCTCCGGAGGAATGTGGAAGTGGTGAGAAAGTGGTGTTTTAAAAAATGACACATAACCTAGTCTTCGCTGGACAACCTTTACCGTACTGCCACTTTACCCCAATATGGGTAGGGGCTTGATTAAAAACTTGTTATGGTTAGTATGTGAGCTATCTCAAGTGCTATAGGGGATTGGATCCTCCGAACCGAAATGTCACTAGGAGTGGAGGATACGGTACATATAAAGTGTGGGATTAATTTTCCCTCCGGATGCAGCAGTTGGGTCTCCTGTCTGGGTGGTGTGCGACACGGCTTGCCGGGGAGGGGTAACCCCAATTGAAGAGATAGTCATGTTCTAGCTTGTACATAGTGGATAGTCAAGATCAGTTATCTGATGTTCTCATATGTTGAGGACAGTCCATGGGTGTTTCATGGCGGATTTTGGATCTGGTGGAAATGTGTACACCTCTGCAGAGTAAAACTATTTCGAGATAGCCGCGTCCTCGGATATGGACGGTTGAATGGCCATGTAGCTAGCATTGTGTCAATGTTTTCACAAAGAGTTTTTGAAAGGGAATTTTGGAAAGGAAGTGTTGAACTTGTGAAGTTCGGAAAGGAAGGAACTTTGTATCTGCGAGATACTGATGATGGAAAGCCAGATGTTGTTATACAAAACAAAATGTTTTGCAAAGAAAACCTTTTCTACTCTAAGCAAGAATTCTGGAAACTGATTCCAAGAAGTTTTGCAAAGAGAAAATATTCTTTAAACAAAAGTTTAACAAAACCTCTTGTACATGTGATATCTACAAGAGAAATAAAACTATATTATTTTATTTCTTCTGAAGTATCTTCTTCAACGAAGATACAGATTAACCTGACTGCAACTGTGGTGTCATCATATATGAACACCATTGATAGTGAACCCTATTTATAGCCTACCTATTCCACCATATAAGCATACTTGCATGTTGGTAAGTGATATGATGGATGTCTTGCTGAGTACATTCAAATGTACTCATTATGGTTTCGCCCCTGGTATCTACTTATCAGATTTGAGAAGGAACCTCCGAAGGATATCTATGAAGAGAAGTACGGAGTTGACGGCTTTGCGAACTAGGATCGTCTCCGGGTCAGCAGCATGTAGGTTAAGGCGTGACTTGGGCTCAACTACGTTGTGTTTTAATTTTCTTCCGCTGTGTTTGATTAAGTTGCCTGCCCTTTGTGGCAGTTGCGTTAAACTTGATCATGTGATCATTTGTGTAATACCTTTAGGTATTCGTGTAATGGATGATGTATTTCTGTATGCCAACTGTGTATGTTGTTCACGACTGATCTTTCTGGGATCGTGAATGTATGCATATGTAGGGTTCCAGACTGCCGGTCTGGGGTCCTCACAGGCTCACCGGAG